>VZTU01008505.1:57373-80846 GCA_013400835.1 Zapornia atra | reverse complement strand
TTTTTTTTTTCTTTTCTTCTGCCTAGTGTTATTTAGCTTGTGCATTCCTGTGAAGGACAGCATTTGCTTTTTCAGCAGTTACAGCAGACATGAAGCTGCACTGCATTGTGCTGAAATGAGAGTGAGTCTCTTTTCCAAACCTTTTATTTGCCATTGCGAGTCCTTTAATCTGTGCCTGTGCATCACCAAGATCATTGTTATGCTGCATCAGCATAACATTTGGGAATGTGAATGCTAAAAGAAATTTTAGTCTGTTGTTTGAATTTGCAGTAAAACTGTATCTGTCATTAGAAAAATGAATGCATGATTAAAGGATTTCAGTAATTGCTCAGCGCTATGTAACTGGTTAGATGATTTTCTTCCTGTGTTCATAGTACATATCTTCCAAATTTTTGCAAGTTTTGCCCAAGGCAGATTTCCACTATTTTTCCTTTCCCTCCAAAATAAATTTCCTTTAAATTGAACATTCCTTGTTTTAACGTTTTCATGTGCTGCTACCCATTTTGATCACAGAATCACAGAATGGTGGGGGTTGGAAGGGACCTCTGGAGATCATATAGACCAACCTTCCTGCTAAAGCAGGATCACATCCAGGCAGGTTTCGAATATCTCCAGAGAAGGAGACTCCACAACCTCTCTGGGCAGCCTGTGCCAGTGCTCTGGGCACCCTCTCAGTGAAAAGGTTTTTCTCATATTGAGATGGAATTTCCTGTGTTCCAGTCTCTGCCTGTTGTCCCTTTTCCTGTCACTGGGCACCACTGAAAAGAGTCTGGCCCCATCCTCCTGACATCTGCCCATGAGATAATTAAAAATGTTGATGAGATCCCCTCTCAGTCTTCTCCTGGCTAAATAGACCCAGCTCTCTCATCCTTTTCTCATAGATTACATGTTTCAGTCCCCAAATCATCCTCATAGCCCTCAGCTGGACTCTCTCCAGTAGTTCCCTGTCTTTCTTGAACTGGGGAACCCAGAACTCCAGACAATGTTCCAGATGTGCCCTCGCCAGGGCAGAGTAGAGGAGAAGGATAACCTCTCTCAACCTGCTGGCCAATGATCTTCTTAATGCACCCTAGGATACCATTTGCCTTCATGGCCATAGCCTGCTTCCCAGCAGGTCATCCTCTAACCAGTACTGGTGCCGGGGCTTATTTCTCCCTAGGTGCAGGACTACACTTGTCTTTGTTGAAATTCATTAGGTTCCTCTCCATGCAATTCTCTCATTTGTCCAGGTCTTGCTGAATGGCAGCACAGCCTCCTGGTGTATCGGCCACTCCTCCCAGTTTTGTATCATCAGCAAAGCTGCTGATTATATACTCTGAGTCCTCATCCAGGTCATTGATTAAGATGTTGAATAAGAATGGACCTGATACTGACCCCTGGGCCTCCACCTAGACTCTGCAGTGCTTATCACAATCCTCTGGACTCTGCCATTCTCAATCTACCTCACTGTCAACTCTTCAAACTCACACTTCCTAAGCTTGTCTATGAGGATATTATGGAAGACAGTGTCAAAAGCCTTGTTGAAGTCAAGGCAGACAACATCCACTGCTCTTCCTTAGTTTACCCAGCCAGTCATGCCATTACAGGCTATCAGATCAGTCAGGCATCGTTTGTCCCCGGTGAATCCATGTTGACCACTGCCAATAACCTTCTTTTCCTCCACAAGCTTATTGATGAGTCCCAGAATGAGATGTTCCATCACCTTTCCAGGGATGGAGGTGAGGCTGACTGGCCTGTAGTTTCCTGGGTCCTCCTTCTTGCCCTTTCTGAAGACCAGAGTAACGTTGGCTTCCTCCAGTCCTCAGTCATCTCTCTTGTTCTCCACCTTTCAGAGATAACTGAGAGTGGCCTAGTGATAACATCTGCCAGCTCCCTGAGCACTTGCATGTGCATTCCATCAGAGTTTTGTCCTCTTTCTGATTTTTTTATATATATATTTTTTTTACTTTTATATAAGGAGAAAAAAAACTTACTGTGGATCTCTTATTTACATTTGCATTTGTTGGTTTGGATTTTTTTTTTCCTTTTGTCCTGAGATTAAGAGTGAATCTTTCACAAGAGAACAAGGTTTTCTTTGTAACTGGAGTTATAGAGGCAAAGATCTTGAAAATGGACTCATTAAAATAAAAGAAATTAATAAAACTTTTAAAATTTGGGCTTTATTTTCAGAAATTCAGTGAAATATAGTCAAACAACTTCACAGAATGGAAAAGTCATTTTGTTGGCACAAGATTTTCTCTTTGCCTTTGTAGATGACGTAGCACTTCTGCAATATTTTTACTGTTGCTGTGACCTTGCATTTTCTTTATTAGCTTACTGTGTAAAGTTTAAGCAATTATTTGATAACCCTATGTATAAGAGGAAAATCTTAAATTCCTAGAAAACATAAATATGTGCTGGGTGATCAAATTGGTTCACGATGTTGAACAGGCATTTCAGCTGAGCTGTGTAGATCACCCTGGTATAAAATGCAAGGTGTCATATTATTGCAAACAGTTGCTTTGGGGAAAAAAAAAGACAAACTCTGATGCTATTCTAATGTTTGTTGTCACGATTTTCTCCAATGCACTATATACAATTTTTAGCTGGTGCACTGCATAAATCCTTACTTGTTAAACAGAATTATTTAACGAGATTTTCCAAATGAATTAACTGCACTATGTGCAATCTTACTTAAGTCAGAAGCAAGCAAATGATTTTTAAAATAGCTAATACTAAAATGCATAATTATTATTATTTGGTTTGGTGGGTATCGACGTCTTCACATTGTGACACATTTTCCTTCTTATTTTGAACAACATAGAGCAGCTCTTTTGTGCCCAGATATTTCTAGTTCGAAAAAGGAAGAATGAGGGAAGAGAAGGTGTTAGTAACAATGTAAATATATTTGGTTACAGGATGAGAGGTTCTGCATTATTAAATATATGGATAACTTGCTAGTATCAGTTTTATTTCGGTCTTGTATTTTTTTCTCTAAGTTCTAGAATGTTTGTCTCAAGAGACTTTAAATACCCTGGAGTACACTGATAGTTTGAAAAAGCAGCTGAACGCTGACAGGGGCCTTTCCAGGAGGCTTCAAATACAGGAAGCAAGAACTTGTCCAAACAGACTGTACACAACTGTGTACCGCAGATACCGGAGATAGGCACTGATTAAGCAACAGATAGCTCTGAGTATCTGTGTTCCATGTAACTCACAAATGGTCTCAGAAAACAAAACTAATCTCATCTGAATGAAGATGTATAGTATTGGATGTTTGGGGAGCAGGCCTCTAAGTAACAAAAGTTTAAGTGAAGAAATCATACTTGAATTGTATACGTCAATATTTTAAATGGGGTAATTTTGTAATTCAAAAACAATGAAAAAACCTACAGCAGAACAGAATGAAAAAAATCTTGATGTCCTGATGAAACAGTTACTGTTTCAACAGATAAGAGACTCAATGAATTTTGATAAATTAGGTCCCACTCAAAAAAATTTTTTCTTAGACTAAATTAAACCAAGTTTTGCCTATGGGAGAGGTGAAATATCCTTTTGATCTTTTTTAATAATGTAACTGAGGTTCATATATCATCTTTCTCTCATTGCACATCATCATTAATGCCACTTTAATATCAATACCCTGTCTAGCGTGGATGGTAACCTAACACGATGCTGTACAAATTGAGACAGTGGTTAGTGACAAGCACCAGCTGGTTGTGTATACCATTGTCCTAACCTCTTTAACTTTTATTTCACTGTGGTATTACTGTTATCTATTTATCAAAAACTCAACTTAAAAAATCAATTGATGTGCTAGAATTTAGTTTGAAGATGTGTCCCAGGCAGCTAAATAATTGATTTATTTTTTTTTTTTATTCATTACTGAATGGATACCCTAATAATGCCTCCTATTGATTGTTTTTTGTAGAGCTGTTGGGATTTTGGGGTTTGGGGATGGGTTGTTTTTGCTTTGTTTTGTTTTTTATTATTATTTATTTATTAATAATTTTATTTTTCCCAGAAAAAATGCTATATTTCTTTCTGGAATAAGTGTTTTTTGAACTTATGAAATCAGTTTGACAAACTATGTAGGTGCTGCCTCCCTATTTCATCTCTGTTGTAATAACATTAAAGCTTTTCCTAACTAATGGCTCAGTGTACTAAGGAAGACCGTGATAAATATTCGAGATCTCTTGACTTGTTAACGCTCCTTAAGTAAAGTTGAGTATCTGTCAAGGGAGAAAATATAGTTTGCTCTTTTGGTCATTCATTCTGTTTGGAATTTAACCTCAGAGCTCAAATAAAATAAGATATTCATGGGCTAAGAGTGATATATGATTAGTAGAAGAACTTGGTTTCAGAGAGTCAATAAACTGAAAACTTTTTAGGTGCTATGCTGACATAAACAATAGAAAATAAGAAATATTTATCAGGATCAAGTAAAAAAACCCACAATATTTTTTTTATTTTTTTAAGAAATAGAACTCTGAGTTGGTGGAAGACTTACCAATTTGTAGGAGGCTTAATTTCTCGTGTATTTGTTCATTCTTGGCTGACTTTTAAAGCTAAATTATACTAAAGATTTAGTGTGCACTCACCCTTAATTAGATAGAAGAAAACGCTCATTCAGGAAAGATGATAGAAATACCCTAACACAAAGAAAAGTTATGGTCAGCATCTCTCATGGTACAAACCGAAGCATAAACTCCCTCTGCCATTGGCTGTTAAGTATCTTGCTCTCCCCTTCAGTTTTAATGCATAAGGTATTATTTTTTCCTGAATACAAATGATTCATTATTGATTGCCTTTTGCATAACCTACATATTTCAACCTGACATTCAGATCATACAGCTTTCCAGACCTCCATCCCAAAATCTTCTGACATTAATAAGGATGTTTAATTATATTTGTATTAATGTAATGTTTTTCTGCATAAGATTTCATAGATTGTATGTATATGCATGTGCATGTAGATAACCATCTTACCTTTTTTAAGATGCACGTTGAAAGAGAATCTTTGTGAGACCTTGCACATTACTGTGATTTCTTCTGTAAACTGCCAAAATGATACATGGCACAAAATGTGAAGTGTGCATATGTATCTATATTACTTGAAAAGAATAGAGAAATACCTTGAAAAAATTATGGCAATTTTCTGAACTATTTTAGACAGCTAGCCATGTTTTCTTTGATTTAGCAAAAAGTATAGCTTATTTGGAAACATTCTTTTACCTTCCACCTTGTCACTGACTTACAAGGCTTATTTTAGTTAAATGTTTGTCTTTTTTGTTGTTGAAAAGATGTATTTTCAACTCAAGATGAGACTGCATCTCAAGATACAGTACAGTGTATGCTTATCTTCGTTTCCTTATTGCATCCTGGTTCGATACAGTTTTTAAAATAGAAATTAGTTATTCCTGCATACATAATCATCCTGACCCAGTGGGGTTTTTTTAATTCCCTACTCTTTCAGTTAGCTGGTAAGAGAAGGAGAATACCAAAACCTAATGAGAGTTTTAAAAAAATTCAAACTCACTCTTACATACATTCTCTCCCTCTTCCATACTTGATAGGAAAAAAACCCAAAAACAACCCAAACCACGAGAAATCCTCTTAACTGGAAATCAAGCATTTCTGTATCTGCTTTCTGTAGACATCACTGATGTAACAATTACTTAGCCATATTAACAGAGATTTTTCACCTTACTTGGAGGTCTAAGAGGCTTTAGGGCATATGTAACCTAGTCCTAACCTATTGTATCTGCATGCAGGTATCATGTATGGCTGACTAGTAAACTTGGGGCTCTGGGAATAATGATTAGACAGTTACTGTTACAAAAAATGCCACAGCTATAATAGTTTAACCCAAATAATTTTATAAATTCTTTTACTATGTGGAAGCTCTCTTGACTGTGATTCACATGGAGAAGTACCAGCAAGTAAAATTAGAAACACTGTGCCATTGTCGTGAGTGATTCATTCACTCACACACAAGAAATAAGCCTGTGTTCCCTGGTTACTTATTGATTTGTTTACACATTGCTGGAGAGAGATGGAATGATTTCTGTGCACTCGCTTAGACCAGAAATGTTGTATTAAAAAAAAAAACCAACAAAATGACAGCATATAATTTAGATGAAGACATTCCCTAGATTTGGATAACCTGTACATTTTAACTGTCCCATGTTATAACAAATATATCTGTTGTCATGTAGTTTCCCTCTTTATCTCTCTTTGCTCATCTTTCCCACAGGTAAATGCAAGTCAAGCAGAAGTTTTGAAACAGAAACTGGATGGTGGTTCTTCAAAAATGAGCTGCTCATGCTCAAGGTAAGTAGATAATGAAAGAGATATTTTACGGATTAGCTTGCAGCTGGTTTTTTGAAGCCCTATTCAAAGACAAAATATGGCAGAGGCTGATTTCTTGCTTGACAATAAACCTAAATGCAAATTTCAGAATTTACAAATAAGGTTGAGATTGATACGTTTTGAAATCATTAAAATATGCTACATAAATTACTGCTATAATGAAGTTGCTTTACATCACAGTATGCTCAAGGTTCTTCTTTGAAATCTTCCTAGAAAGAAGGATTTTATTCCTTAAAATATACCACATTAGAGATGCCCCCAAGACCAGACAGTGAAACAAAGTAGGTTTCGATATGGCTATTCAGTTATGTGCATGTTCTCAGCATATCGTACAGAAAGTCATCAGGTATGTGACTTAAATGTAATTTTTGTCCTATGACAGAGATTAACTTTTAAGGCAATCTCTGTAGCAATACCTGTCTCCTTTTAATAAAGCACAATGTTCTTGCACCTCTCAGTTGTTGTTTTCACCAAATCTGAAGGGATATTTCTAACGTATACATTGAAAGTAAAAGGTACTGATTGAAAAACCTTCAGAATATGAATGTAATCTAAGAGTTTTGCTTTTGATATTCTGGGTATTTTAACAAGATTAATTTCTGTCTTTTATATCTGCAAAGATTTAAAGTGAGAAATAGGGATCTAAATCAAAAATGCCTTTGAAATATAGCATGCTGTTATGAAAGAACATAATCGTACCTTGCCTGTATGATGTGAAAGGTAGACCAACAAGACATACTGCTTCCTCCAGAAAACCTAACTTTCTGTTAGTCTGACCCAGAAAGAATGCCATTTTGAGAAAAGCAGCGTGTCTCTAATGAGCACAACAGGTGTCTTATTTTGGATTTCTTTTTGCCTTTCTGGTGATCCATAGCAGGTTTGTCTAATCCTAAATTTGCAGTGACCTCAGCTCTGTAGGCTAGAATGTTTTGTTTTGATTTTTTCTTTCTTTCAGCCAGTATTTCCTACCTGTATGTTTCTTGGCACAGTGAAAAGTTAACCACTGCTCTCTGCAGGCACTGTTTCCATCTCTCTGTGCATAGGTTCTCACTGGGGAAGAAAAGATTGTTCTGGAAACATTCCTGGGTCCTCAGGAAAATTTTTTGACATTTCAGTGTGGGTGGGGACCTTTCAACTTTGTCAAATTTACTATAAACCTTAGAATTGGTCTTCCAGCTCCAAATAAAACAAAAAGCTCAAAACATTTTTATAAAAAAATTATGCATGTTAATACACTTGGTAGAAATCATTACTCATTGCAAATTGTTATTTATTTCTTTTATTGTTAACATCAAATGCTTTCCAACAACATGGTATGAATATCAGCATGGCACAATCCTTTGGAAAGCTAATGAATAGAAAATAAATAATTAGAATTATTATTTGGTAGTATTTGTTGAAATAATTTAATGCTCTTTAATGACAACTGAGGCATTATTTCCCATTATATTTCTGCTACTATTTTGTGGAAGGTCATTAGGAATTTGTGGATATGTGTAGTTGGTAATAAGAGTTTAATTACTTAAATGCTAGATTTACCTATTAAGGGGAAAAAAATAGAGTATCATATATGTTTCCAGACGAAATAGCCAGCAGTCCATGTATTTCAGTAGAAAAAACTGTCGTCAGATGAGAAGTTGAAAGATTAATTATGCAGAAGAAAAGTAAGGAAATAGTAAGCTTTGCACGAGCAATTTGCAGGTTAAAGGTGAAATATATTAATTCTGTAATTAATATCTCCATTGTAGTGATGAACACAGATAAGTGATTGGCCAAAATTCACAAAAGGCATTGAAGATTGAGATGGAATAGAGGTGATAATCTCTGGAACTTTCCATGTGTGGTTGCTGTTAGACTAGACAGCCTTCACAGTTTACAAGCTCTTGTGTGATACCTCTAGAAGTAATTTTTAATGGTATCAGATTCTTCCTACTTAGATTTTTTTTTTCTTGCAGCAAACCCATTACTAGTGTGTGATATCCTATGCATCATCTTATAGCTCTCACAGTTCAATGTTAAACTTTACATTTTTTGATTCAAATTTAAGTTATGCCAATTTTTGAACTATTCAGGAGTGTCCTTTTCTTCCCGATGAATCACAGAATCACAGAATCGTAGGGGTTGGAAGGGACCTCAAGAGATCATTGGGTCCAACCCCCCTGCCAAAGCAGGCTCCCTAGCTCATATTACATAGATAGGTGTCCAGACGAGATTTGAATATCTCCAGAGAAGGAGACTCCACCACCTCCCTGGGCAGCCTATTCCACTGCTCTGTCACCCTCACTGTGAAAAAGTTCTTCCGCATGTTGGTGCGGAACTTCCTGTGCTTCAATTTACAGCCATTGCCCCTAGTCCTGTCTCCACAGACCACTGAAAAGGGGCTGGCCAATTCCCCCTGCATCCCATGTCTAAGATATTTATAAACACTAATTAGGTCCCCCCTAATTCTTCTTTTCTCCAGACAAAACAGTCCCAGTTCACTCAGCCTTTCCTCACAGGGGAGATGTTCCAGGACCCTAATCATCTTCATAGCCCTAGGAAGCAGTCATGGTAGTGTCTTTGAGTGCACTGTAGTTTCTTCTCAACTGTCCTGAGACCTGTATCTATACAATTTTTCTCACACACACCCTTTCTTTTCTTTTTTTTTTTTTTACTGAAAAGCAAAAAATAATCAAGGGTCATAGTATGCTTACAATGTTACAGAATGGTATTCTGGTTTTCAGGGTTCTGTTCTTTCCTCTGCATCTCTTAATTACTAATTCTGCATATGGCATTTATGTCAAAATGAATATTAAAAATTATTTGCTAGGTCCATGAATAGGCTCCTGCAACTTGCCGTACCTTGTAACTTCATGTTATACTGCGCAGAAGTATAATTAAAGAAATGCCAGAACTTTTAACTCCCGAATACTTGTTTTCATGGTGATGAGAATGTAGCACAACAAATAACAGGGGAGTGGGTCCAAAGGCTTTACTGATACCCAGGTTGAAGGTAAGCTATAAAAGGTTGCTGGTTGTTTTGAGTCTTCCTTGTTTAAGGTGAGTTGGGTTTTTTTCGGGGGAGGGGTGTTGGTGGTCTTTTTTTAATGTGACTGTCCTGAGGCTAGACTTTTATGGGCTTTAGAAAGCTGTATGCAAAATTCATTTCATGCTACATTGGGACATTTTTGAATTAAAATAGACAGTATTAAGGGACTGAAGTGTGAATCATTGTTTCCAGGTTTATGTTACTATTCTTGCCATAAATTCCATGTTGTGATGAAATGTAGAAAGGTCAGAGCTTAAAGGTAAATTCACTTCCTATAACTTTTAGGTCACTTCCTGATTCCTGCATAAAAAATATACCATGTTTCCACATAAGGTATATATTTAATTTTACTCGGAATATTTCCTTTTATGTATCGGTGCATTTTTCAAAGGACAAGGAATAGTTGGAAATAATATTGTGCTAAAAAATATGTTATGTAAAGCCCAGAAAAATTTTACGTATACTTTTGGAATAATATCAAAGTAACAATTCCTAAACTTCAACTAGTAATGAAAGGAAAACAATTCACATCTGTTGTTATCAAAATATCTAAAACCCCACAAAAATAACACTTTCAATTTGCTTATGCCTGGAAATGAACAATGTTATGGGGGAAAAAAAACATAAAGCTGTACAGAAAAGTAATATATAGTGATTTTAAAACATAGGCTTAACTGTTTTATTACATTATTTGCAAGAATTTTCCCTTGTCTTATTCTGACTAAACCATGCAAACCAGAAAGGAAGCAACACATTGTGTGTATTAACTTTCATTCTATTTAGGGACAACAAAATGTATTAGATTTATTTATTTATTCATTTCTTTATTTATAAATTTTAAACTCATCTGATTTCACAGGCAATTTTCTGTGCCAACGTTTGTTCATCCATTTTTATTTTGGCATCAGATGTTATGCTGTTACCTAAGCAAATCTTTCTTCTTTCTCCTTTTCTGACGAGACTGCCAACAAAGTTGCTACTCTAATTAGTCCTGATAAATATTTTTATGTGTGTATATTTATGATGTGGATACACACTCATTGGGCAGTTGTCCATGGCAATAAAGTGATTTTCTTTAAACAACTAAGTGGACATTAAATGATGAAGATTTCTTGTATTTATTAACTACAGACTAAATTTTAGGATGAGGTGCCTGCAGAGTCATGGCTTCAGTTTCATATTTTTGCCTATTCTGATTATGTCCATTTCCAAAATGAGAGTTCCCTATAGCTATCACATTATTTTGAATTGCAGTTTAACATGCTGTTATTTGCCCATAGGTAGTGTCATGGTTTCACACCAGCTGGCAACTAAGCACCACCAAGCTGTTTACTCACTTACCCCCATGCAGGATGGGGGAGAGAATCTGGAGAGTGAGAGAACTCATGGGTTGAGATAAAGATGGATTAATAGGTGAAGCAAAAGCTACACACATGCAAAACAAGACAAGGAATTAATTCACCACCTCCTGTGGGCAGGCAGGTGTTCAGCCATCTCCAGGAAAGCAGGGCTCCATCGCACGTAACAGTTACTTGGGAAGACAACACCACCACCTCGGATGTCCCTCCCCTTCATTCCTCTTTCCCTTATATGCTGAACATGACATCATCTGGTATGGAAAATCCCTTTGGTCAGTTTGGGTCACCTGTCCTGGCTGTGTCCTCTCCCAGCTCGTTCTGCACTCCCAGCCCTCTGGTTGGTGGGGTGAGTTTTAGGAGCAGCAAAAGCCTTGGCTCTGTGTAAGCCCTGCTCAGCAGTAACAAAAACATCTTGGTATTATCAATACTGTTTTCAGTACAAATCCAAACCAGAGCTACTGTGAAGAAAAATGTCAAAACCCACACAATTGTCTTCTGACAATTAACACATTTCTTTTTCAGAAAGCTTAATAATGAAAGCTCTGCACACAAAGTAGATGCTGATCTTTTAGCCAGAAATAGCAAAAGACAGACTGGCTTGTAAATGAGACATTCTTTTGATGACACTCTGTAGGCTTCTTCCCTCAGTATAGAAAGATCAGATTTCAAGGCTTGAGAAAGGGCAACACTGTCATCCAAACATGGCTGGGAACATTTGTTGACTTCAAGTAATTTGCCCCTGGTTAGAGTTGAGCACATACCTGCCTTCTAAGGTCTTTTCTGCCAGGTAAGGACAGTCATTCTTCTGAAGCCTGGAGTTCTTGGTCTCTTTTTCATCCCACTGAAATAAATAGTAAGAGCATGAACTCTTATCTAGGTTACTATTTCATACCTAAATCCCTGAAAGTCTTCTGATTGATGTTTCTGGTCTTGTATTTGGAATAGAGGACGTGATGATTTGCCTAAATTTTCCAGGAAAAAAAAGCAAACAGTAAAATATATGAAACTGGTTCACACTGAGGTTAGTAAACAAACAGTTCTGCTCACATATATTGATGATGTTTTGCGAACTATAATGAGTGGGTTTATTTCATCCTTTTCTTCCATCCTCAGAGAAATATATTGCTATTCCTGTAGCAAACATACTTGCTTGGAGAAGTTTAAGTCATACTGCAATGAGAGTGGAAAAAAAAAAAAAAGAAAAAAAAAGAAAAAAGGTGTGTGCAGCAGCATCTACATTGCTTTAGCACAGATGCAGAGATTCAGTGAATTATCTGGCTTTTTTGGTTTTTTTTTTTTAAGTGTAATCCTTCTATTTTATGGGAGCCTATTGTTGGGCTTTCCCCCCTTAATTCAAAGTAAATCATAGAGATGAGAGATTCGACTTTGTGATTGGGAATTTAGGGCAAACTTCAATGTTAACAAAATGCTCTTTCTTTTTTCTCTTTTTTTTTAACTCTGGTGCCTTGCTTTCTTTACTACAAGAATAGTAAAACTGCCTTCTGCGGCTTGGTACATGTGTTTTAACATGCCTCTATGCAAGATACAATTTTTTGGCTTAGAATGGGACTTTGTTTTCTTTTACTTCTAGTCAAAAATTTATCAGTAACACTGTATATTATTCTTTACAGCATTCATCACTCTCCCAAGTTTTCTGCCTTTATGATACTTATTTATAGATTATTAATGCTTGTACTTATTTCTATTTATTCTGGGATGTTATCTTTGTATATTGATATAGAAACATTATTAACAGGTCTCTGTTGCAAGCATAACTTCTCTGGGATTATCTACCCTATTAATAGAAATGCAGAGGAAAATGGAGAGACATATAGTCTCTCCAGGACAGTTCTAGCAGACTGATGAGGCTGATAAGATTCTTCTTAATACTGTTATGGTCTGATCTAAATGGCAACGGGCAGAGAATTTAATACTTCTTGCTGCTTCAGCTTCTTGAAAGCCAGCAGTGACTGTAATGGCCTTAAGGATGTCCTTCTGAGGAGAAATTCATTATTACCTGTAGAAAAGTCAAATCACCTGACAGTCCAAGCAGAAAGGAAGAAGACAACTGTGGCCTTTTGGATTAGGAGGGAGTTGTATTGCCGAAGTGCATCAACATAGGCAACATTCACTGGTAGCTGTGATGTTTGGTCAATTGGCTGAGGTATGTGAACCCTTGCTTGCTGAGTGTAATCCCTGCCATGTTGTTTATCACCCCTGGGAGAGGGGTCTGGATTCCCATTTTGTACTGTGTGATATCAATTTATGATAAGATAACATCACTGGTCATGAGTTTAGCTGGTATTTGTATGTGGCATTGATGCCATGCCCATACTTTGGATATCATCTCTCAGAATTGAATAATAGTCACACCCAATCTATGACCAGGGGGATACTTTCTCCCACTCTTTCAGCTCTCCTTTTCCATTTTGGCTGAATGCCCCTGGGCTGCTCAGGCCAGCATGAGCCTATTGCCATGTCTCCTGAATGTTTTTCAAGTCCTTTTCAGGGTTACAAAAAATTGTTTTAAGAATATCCCCCAGAAATGTTCCCCAAGGCTGAACAGTCAGGGGTGGCATGGCATTTGGAAGAGTATGGGCAGGTATCTAGACACCTTCTCACCCCCAGTGGTTTGGAAATTCATTGCTGAACAGCGACACTTCCCTGATCAGGTGTTAGAATATTTGAAAGGGAAATTCTGTGGGTGTTAAAGAAGCATAACTCACTGCATATTGCTGGGCCCTGGACAGTATCTACCAGACACTGCTCGACGGTAGGCAGCGCCAGAGTGGGAAAACAAATTGACAGGCACTGTGGCTGCCACAACCACCCAGCTACTCAAACTCCAGTGACAGGAACCATGGCTGAGCCGAAAAAACAACCCATTACTGGATCAGTCACCCCATAAGCAAGAATACACCATCAGTCCTGCGATGTTACGTGTCCTGGTTTCTGCTAGGATAGAGTTAATTTCCACAAGGAGCCAGCACAGGTGAGCTGAGCTGGCCAAGGGTGTTTTCCACACCACATGATGCCAAGTGCCCCATGAAAGGGGCTACTTGGGGAGGTGTGAGTTGACTTTGGGACAGTCTCAATGTGGGATAATCATCCAGTCAGTCAGGTTGGTAAGTGCTTTTTGTTTTCACCGTTTGAGTATATTCTGGCCTAAGTCCTGTCGTTGGTGCTATTTCCCCTCCCTGTGCTGCCCCAGCATGCTGCCCATACACTCACCCCCCCACCCCTCCACAGTTTGCTCCTGCCTGCTCACCCCTGCCTGTCCCACTGGGGAACAATGAGAGAGCAGCCATGTGATTCTCAGCTGCTGCTTGGGGCTGAACGGCGACATATTCCCAATTCCATTATGGGACAGTTTTACATTTATTTCTTTTTCACCCATTGCCTGTGTTGGTTATTGCAGACCGTGTGATTATTTTGGGGGTCTCACACAGTGCTGTACTAGTTTCTTGAAGTCCCTGACAAAATATAAGCAACCTGATGAAATGAGTAACCACTGAAGGTATTGTCCTGGCTGGGAAGGGCATTTTATTAAGACAGAATAGACCAAAGTGGAAACATTTGTTGGGATGGAGATGGAAGATCTGCTCCAAGAATTTTAATACAAGAAGGCTATGAGATTGGACCAAGGAATAGGTTTCAATATAACAGAATATTGGAGTTTTATGTCATCAAAGGTATAAACCTGTATTTGTCTCAGTAGAAGGGAGACACAGTTCTACAATACACTTGTACATTGTACTAATACAATATGTTAGCTTGTTTGGTTCTGACATAATTAAAACATAATAAATCAATTGTTACTGATACTTTCTGCCTCCCAGATGAATGCTTTAAGCACAGAGATTAAAAAAAAAAAAATCAACTAATAATTATGCATTTCATTGAAAACAGCTCTTGTTGAGCATCCTGACTACTTCTGCATTCTGATCATCACATTTCTCAGAATCTGATTTTGCATTGAAGAAAAAAAAAATTTCAACATGTAGAAGTGCCTCCTCCTCCTCTTTAACCCTTTTTCTTATGCAGCGGATCATAACCCGTAAAGTCCAGAATTCTGACTCTGACAATAAGATAACGTGCTCATACTATTACTCTCATATTATCCTGGAAGAGACATGTGTGCCGTTTTCAGGTACTTGAGTAAAATGATTCTAAAAAATGGTTTCATTGAAGTTCTACAACATCCCTATTCGATTTATAATTGATATATTTGCAAATTCTTGTTGGTTGGATTTTTGTCAAAAATTGTTGGCTTTCCATCTGGCAGTTTTGAAAGGCATGATAATACCACTGCTTACATAAAAGATGTGAGTCTTGAAATATCAGATTGAACCTTCAGTAACGATGGTAATAATTGAAAGATGCCGTAGTTGCCCCATCATTGGCGGTGTTCAAGGCCAGGTTGGATGGGGCTTTGGGCAACCTGGTCTAGTGAAGCGTGTCCCTGCCCATGGCAGGGGGGCTGGAACTAGGTGATCTTTGAGGTTACTTCCAAGCGAAGCCATACTATGGCACTTTGATTCTATACAAATGTTGAAATGTAGCATTTCTTTGGGTTTTTTGTTTTGTTTTTTGTTTTTTTTTATCCTGATCAAGATTATGCTTTGCTGTCTGTTTTTGTCTACAGATGTAATTCCTGGTATGGTTTAGCCTGAAAAAGTATGCTTAATTTGATTTTGTTCCTCCAGAAATACAGCTTCTTTCAAGTGTGAACAATTGATCTAAAGCTGTTTAGCGGTTTAGCTGCTGTTAACGTACCACCATCACATTTGTCAAATGCAAAATTGATACATTTTAATCTGGCTTCTTCCAGATATTTTATCAATGGAGGAGGGATTTCTTCCCTATTTGCTCATTTATTTGCTATTGCATCTATATGCACATTCTTATTTAAGTGTAATGGGATGGCACTAACCCTTCTGACAAACCTACAGAGGCAGATATATGTATAACAGGGTTGGAATGCAATAGCAAAATTAGAACCATGCAGTTAAAGCAAACATCTTAATAAACCCTATATATAAGAACATTACTTACTTGTGAATGTACAGAAAGATATTAATGTTAGATGGGAATCAAACAACACGTTGCTGGAATTGTTTGTAACATTTCCAGTGCACTTGTTGCTGAATGGAAACTGAGAAAAAAAAAGACCAAGGAAAAGAGAAGATCTGGTAACTTCCACGTTGTTATTACTAAGGGCATCTTGCATAGCAGTGTAATGACTTATGGCTGCAGGTAAACTTCACCACTGTTTAAGCCAGTGCTAAGAGAAAAATAGCAAAGAACTGACTGGCCTGGAATGGGGAAATCCACGGAAGAATTTTAGGGAAGGCAAGTAAAGATATTTTCTGTTATATTTATTTTCTCAGTGTTGTACAGAAATAATGCCTTTTGTCCCAATCGGAGGATATCTACCCTATCAAAAAGGCTTCTGCTTGGTTTTATTAATACAGCATCATTTCCAAAAAGCATTCTGTCTGTGCTGCTAAAGACATGATAAGCGATTTGAAAAATGCTACCAATAAACCACAAAGATTTGTCTTTATTGTTTGTTTTAAATTTTTTTCATAATCATTAGATAAACCATAGACGTTTGTGTACATATAAATGTTTTATTGACATTCTTCATAGCAATTTCATGTTTTGAGTGTGTAGTCTCTTGTATGAATTATGTTCCATTTATACCATGTTTATGGATGTTTTCAAGGTAACTATAAAGTTGTTTAGTTTTCTGTCCTAAAAGTCACTTGTAGCATCAGAACATTTGAACACTCAGACACAGGAGTAGGAGAGCAGATGATTGTATAAAAACAAAGGAGTTTCAGTAGATACCAGGAATTGTGTACCCTTTGGAAGGGCAAAGAATGAAAGGATGGGTAAGTGGTTCTTTGGAGACAGCTATGTTCTTATGGCTTTTAGTAGTTGGGGGAAAAATGTGTTTGGGTTAAAATGAAATGCCAGAAATTCAAACAACTCAACTTGTTGGGATTTTTTCATAATGACAGGTCAAGTAGATTAATAACAGAAGTTAGGGCAGTGCAAGGCATTGCTAAACTGCGTGAAGATGTGGAAGAAATAGTGTTACTTGTCAGAGCAGGAGCTGCAGCTGGTGTGAACATTACTGAATGGAACAGAGTGGTGATACTACTTTTAGAAGAGTAACATTTTGGACAGGGTGCTGCTCTGTTGAACTTTGGGGTTTTTTTCTTAATGCATGTACTGTGAAATATTTTCATCTTCCTTCATGAGCAGCCTTTTTGTTCCTTGTTCCTATCTATGTGTTCTTCCACAACACTTAGGCTGTTTGACATGGAAGCTTCTGCTCCTTTATTGCCCCCACCTCCCTCTACTATGTATCATTATTTGTTCCTGTTCTGGTTTTTGGGTGGGTTTTTTCTCCTTCTTTTCACTTATCCACTTTTTTATGTTGTGCTGTACATCCCTTTATGGCTTTTTGGAAAAAAATCCCTCTGTGTGCAATCTTCTGCTGTCAGTTTTTTGTCTCTGTGGTCTCACTGAATCACTGTGTGGTTATGGTTGTCAGAGAAATCTGTAGGTCATCTTTTCAACTCACCCCTGCTTAGACAAGGCCATCTAGAGCCAGTTGCCCAGAATCATATCTAGACAGCTTTTGAGTATCTTCAAGGATGTAGACTCCACAACCTCTTTGCACAACCTGTGTCAGTGCTCAGTCACTCTCACAGGATTTGTTTCCTGATTGTCAGAGGGAACTTCCCTCCTGCATTTTAGTTTGTCTCTAGTCCTGTCACTGGGCATGACTGAAAACATTCTGGCTCTGTCCTCTTTGCATCCTCCTAAGCTGTTTCTTTCATAAGATCTTCCCTCCCCGAGCCATCTATACTCCAAGGTAAAGAGTTCCAGCTCTCTCAGCCTTTCCTTATACGTGAGGTGCTCCAGTCCCTTAATTCTCCTCACGGCCTTTCACCGACTCTTTCTAGTATGTCCAAGTCTTGTCCATGTCCTCTTGTACTGGGGTGCCCAGAACTGGCCCACGCACTCCAGGTGTGGCCCCCCTGGTGTTGAGTAGAGGGGAAGGGTCCCTCCCTTGGGCTCAGCAATACTTTGACTAATACAGCTCAGGATACCATTAGCTGCCTTTACCCCAAGGGCACCTTGCTGGCTCATGTTCAACCTGTTGTCCAACAGAACCTCCTGGTCCTTTTCTGCCAACCTGCTTTCCAGTGGGTCAGTGTCCGGCATACATGGGTGCCTGGAGGTGTTCTTCCACTGATGCATGGCTTTCTTAAGGACTTCTGTAATGCTTAACATCTTTATAATAGTTGAATGTTTCCCAAGCATTAGCTTATCATTTCAGTAAGTGTCTGATGTGGGTCCATGATGTTTACCCTTACCCACAAATAGAATCTGAGGCAGAGAGAGATACAGACTGTGGCCAGAAGATCGAGCTGACTTTGTGACAAGACACAAAGCACCCGACTTCAGTGTTACAATTTTTCTCTTCCTATAGCACAGTGTGTGCTGAAACTGTGAGTGTTCTGTACCTCTTTATATGTCAGATCCAGCTCTTCATTCAGAAACTTAGAAATGATAAGACATAATAGGAAAATACACATGAACAAAATCTGGTTCAAGTGACATGCTCAGCATCACAGAGGCACAGGTGGCAGAGGATTAGATATGGTCTAGTACAAAGGAGAATGTTTTCATTGTGAAAACTTCTATGTTCCCTTCCATTCAGCTTCATTCACTACACATTTTCTGGCTTCTACCCCATAAAAGACTTTTTTTTAGACAATCATTGACATGTAATGGCTTACACATAGACCAGTCCATCTCATGTGGCGAGGAAGAGTACTTGTGGGAGTGCATGGAGGGAGATGGAAATTAATTAGATGTGTGTAATAAACTAGCTTATTTTCATATATGCCCTATATATATATTTTTTTTTTTAGTTTGCATTATACATAGATAAATAATTCTGGCCTATGTTAATTTTGGAGTACTTGGGTTTTATTGTTAAGTTTCTGTGTGCAATAAAGGTTAAAATGTATCAAACATGGAATAAAAACAGTGAGAAATGGGATCTTCAGATTTCATACGGATCATTGTTATGTTTGGAGTCTTTGAAAACACTATTTCATGAGCTCATGAAGCAACTGATGTGCTGCTCTCTTACTCCGCGTGGGCCAACACTGTGGAGAGATTTCCTGTAGGTTTGATAGACATTTACTGATGGTGATACTTAGGAAAATAGGGTCTAATTCCGGATTTTTTCTTTTTCATCCTTCTTACACCTCATCGTCTTCCTACAAATGCAACTGTTGGCTTCTGGGATGTCTGCCAAGTTTGTATCCAGAATTGAAAAGCCGGGAAAGCATCTCCGCTGTAGTCTGAGTAGGTAGCATACTAGACCTATCATTTCAGAGGATAAAGATGACTACCTTGAAGATAGAGATGGAAAAAGGCAACCCCCCAGTCCCTGGTAAGGTCTGTATCTCTTCCTTACTTTTTGTCTCATGTGCTTACTTGTTTGTTGTTTGATTTTTTCTTCTTTTTTTTACACCCCAGGTTTCATTGTTCAGTCTCCATGGATTTATGTCTTTACCCCTATTCTGTCACTGTGTCTTCCTCCTTGCTCATTAGAAATATGTCTTTTTTGTCTTTTTTTTCCTTTACTGGCCAAGAAGAATACATCCTCCAGCCTCCACTCCTTCTGCTCCTACCACTCTTCCTTTATTTTAATGCTCCTTGACCTAATCTGTACCCATTGGTGAACTTCTCTGATTCAAAGGCCAGCTGTACCCTGTGGAGTTACACATCCTGCCTTCAAAGCAGATCTCCTGTGAGAAAATTCCAGCTGTATAATTTTTCCTCGTTCTCTGAAATCTCAGTATCGTTTTGGCTGAAATGATTTTAAATGATTTCTGCCTGAGGCAGACCATCAGCGTAGAAAATTTAATCCTAAATAATTTGGTAAATTTATAAGCAACTATAAAAGGACTCTTCTAATGGGAAGTATTAGGCAGTGTTAAAAATAGGCTATGATGCCACCTTGTTTTAAAGTTACTGTCATGTGTATGAATAAGTATATGGTTGAATAACTGTTTTGCCTTAGATATCCATATGCTATCGGTATGAATAAACAGGGGGTTTTAAATAGTTGACCACGCTAACAGAAACAGGACTTACTAGCAAAGTATGGCTTTTCTGCAGTTAAACCTTAACTCGGGAAGTTAGTCCAGTTTAAGAATGCAAGTTGGACTTGCAGGAAGTGTGCCTGAATAAATTAATAGCTCTCTAGGATAAAGATTGGTTCATTCTAGCTGAATAAAACCGAAGCAGAAATATATCAAAATACTCTGCAGAAAAGGGTGTAAGCGCACCTCCAGTGACTGAAGCTCTTGTTCCTGAGCAATTCCACTGGATCCTTTGTTTTCTTTGACTTCAGAATTCAGTGTAGCCCTGTGCATGTTTGCATCTGTGTGTGCATGCATAAACTTTTGTACGTATACACAAATTATTATTTCCCACTTGATGGTTGCAACTTACATAATAGAAGAAAACACGTTAAAAGAAACTGAAGCTTTTAACTATTTTCAACACTCAGTATTTTTTTTATCATCCAAAAAGGAGTCCGGTTTTAAAGAGCTACTTCCCAGACATGTATTTGTATTTCCACATATTTGTGTTCCTTTTGTTATAGTTTAATTTGTCCGTATTACCGAATTGATTTTTTTTCTAAGATTTTTTATTCTAAGACAATCTTTAGCTTTCTACTATAGAGTCCAAGACTAGATCTAGTATTTTAGGAAGCAAAAGCACAGTTGTACAGTCAGAAGATAAAATTCCATGAAGTTTGCCTTCAGATCAACATAAGAGGATTTTCCTAAAATAAGAGAATCTTATGCATTCAGTTTTGCACAAATAAATGGGTAAACTTGGAAGACGGTGCAGGCGATGGCAGTTCCACATGAATCACTGGGAACTGTGAATGTGTCTTTACATAGTGTAACGTCAAATGGTGGCAGAGATTAGGAAGCCTGCCTTAGGTTCTGCACTCTCCTCCTTTCACATGGAAGGACTGAGAATGAAGATCTTTGGAAACCAGGAGCAGATGGACAGACAGCTATTTTACTTTTTATATTGATACAACAATGGGAAAGGGAGAAGAAATTTATTTTACGGATGTGTTATGCGTTGCACTGTGTATTCACATGCCCAAGCACAGCCAATGCCAGCGAATGCAATCGCCTTTCCTGGAAAGATTAAAAATCCATCATGATAGATAAATTTTTCAAAACCAAACTATTTCAGGTATGGTGGTAAAAAGTGATTCTCCCATTTGCTGCTTAGCTTCTTTCTGTCTCCAGATGAGGTGTTCACACGCTTTGTATAGCACGTTACGTGGGTGCTGACTTGCTCGCCTGCCAAAAGGTTGTGCGGAGGCAGTGGGCCACTTTTTCTGTGGGTGGTCACAGCTCTGGGGAAAGGGCTGAGGTTGGCTGTGCCAGGGAGCGACATGGGGTGTGATGAGGCCCTTGCTTTCCTTTTCCACCCATAGCAGCTGGAAACAAGTAAGAGAGTTACACTGAGCAGCTTCACCACCACCAGTGAGCTGTCTGGTCCTGTGTTAGACTTTCTAATAATGAAGCTATCCCTGTCTCCCTCACTCCCAAATACAAAATTTTTCAGCTCCTATTTTAAAAGAATTCAGCTATGGTTTTGGTTTGGGTTTTTTTGTTGTTTGGTTGTTTTTTTTAGGAAGACTTATTTTTACAACCAGAGAAGGTTCTTTACGGCGCTTTTCAGATAGAGCAATACTGACATCCATTGGTTTAGTCTTACGTGACTATTTGTTAAATCTCTCCTAACTAATGTACACATAACCCTCCACAGTATCGGAGTGAAAGGATTGGGCTTGATGTGGTCCAAGGAGGATTGTGCTAAGTCCAATTTGCTGTATTAGAAACATGAAACCAGCACAGATTAACTTGATGAAAAAGAACACATTGCATAATGTGAAGTCTGAATGCAGTGACTGAAATAAAATAAAAAAACCAGGCATTTGCAAGTATCAACTGGGGAAAAAATATTAATGGAGGATTAGTAGTGATGCTGACTTGTTTGGTATGTTTTTTTTTAAATAACCTTTGGAAAGATGAAAATACCTAGTAGTATATGGACCTGCCTTGTTTTATATTAATCATAAAACTGGTGAAGCACAAGGAAAAAAATGTTCCTAATGGATAAGCAGTTCAATGAAGAAAATAACTGCTCTCTGTAGTTCATCGAACCCTCTGAGGTTCTAATTTAAATTGGCACTATGCTTTAAAAAAAAAAAAGTGTGCGTGTGTATATATATTATAAGCATTGCTGTAAGATCACTGGCGGTACAGGAAAGTGGTTGTGTTTCATTAAGAAAAAAACGCACTACAGAAAGTGTCGGTGTTTTCGGTATTTACTATCGCGACAAGCGAAGCAGCTGAAGCCGATTACCTTGCACTTCCAAAACAGGCAACCATTCTGCCGGCGGAGGGAGGGCAACGACAGGCTTTAACAAAAAAAAAGAAAAAAAGGCAAGCAAAGAGAGAAGCAGCAGTCTCTCTCTCTCTCTCCCTTCGCTGCGCCCTCCCACCGCATTCACTTGCAAATCGCGGTGCGCTGGGCGAAGCCTGCGCTTCCCCACTCTCCAGCCTGCCCAGGGTAAGTGCTGCGGCTCCGCCGGCACCGCCGCTCCCGTCCTCCGAGGGGAGGGAGCGTGTGCGTGGCTGTGCACGGGGAGGGGAGGGGATGGGATCGGGGGGGAATGGTGTGGTGGTGTGTCTTTTTTTTTTTGTGTGTGTGTGTCTTTTTGTGTGTGTGTGTGTGTGTGTAATCAGGAGCTCTGAATGAGAGGCAGTCAGAGGGAGAGCTCCCCCTTAGCTTTGGTTCCCGGCTGTCCAGAGTTAAGTGATGCTGGGAGAAGAAGCTCGAGTTAAGATCCAAGTAGGATCAGTCCCTAGAAAATAACGGGAGAAAACAAACAATAAAAGGACTCTAATAGCTCGTTTCTCAGTTTTGTTGGGGGTGGACGCTACTTCACTTTTTCAGAAGCAAAATCAAAGGTAGGAGCCTTTCTTACTGTTATTTCCTTAAGCTCTTTGTCGTTATTATAATGACTGTTATTATTACGTGAATGGTATGGTGCTTAATGCAATGCATAGAATTGTTCAGCTATGTGCAACTTTTTTACCTTTTATAAATATGCTTTAGGAGTAAAGAGGCAAGGGGTAGGAAATAACTGCTGTGTCTTCTCAGAGTAAACCAGTATTTCTATTCAACATAGAAAAACTAAGCTTTTTTTTTTTTTTCCCCTCTCCTAGTAAGCAGGCTATCTATTCAGCAGCAGTTTCCATCTGTATTCAGTTCTTGCAAATTCGGAGGGGGGGGAGACACACACACACCATACAAGACAATTCAACTTGAATTGGAAAAAAGCACAATGTTTTGTAGTGTAACTGTTATGACCATAGCATGAAACATACACACATACGTGCCCTCACTTTCTGTGTACCAGTGCAAGTCTGTTACAGCCCTTCTTGCTATTCATTCTGCCCTGAAATGAATTTCAGAATAATTACACACACTTAGAGCAAATGCCTCTTACGAAGGAAATCCCTGTGGAGAGGTATAGCAGGGTGGATACAAGCAATATTTCAAATATCTGTACAGAGCTGTGTGCACACAAATGAGG
>VZTU01008505.1:0-48166 GCA_013400835.1 Zapornia atra | reverse complement strand
TTTTTTTTTTTTTTTATTATTTCAAATTCATCGCTGTAAATATTGATAGAGGTCTCACAAAAAGTGGACTATAATTAGCACTTAGAAATAGATTTATTTTCTTTTTTAGTCTGTAATGCATTAGATCTTTGTAGAATGCTTAAATACTTAGCTAGTTCAAGGCAATTTTCAATAGGGTTTTTTTATTGCATTAGCTTGTTAGATCTCTGTAGAATAGTCTATTACTTAGCTAGCTCAAGGCAATACACACTTCAGCATCCTGTAACGTTTAACAGAAAGCCAAGGTCTGTGCTAGCATTCTTGTTTTTCATTTTGTTTTCTGGTTTTCCTTGGGAAAACTTGCACTACCTTGCATCCAAAAAAAAAAAAAAAAAGCAGTAACAGCACGGGAATGCTGTTTATTTTCCTGATGTCTTCATTGGGATTCAGCAAGATGTTCAGTTTTGGTTCTGTGCTAAATGAATACTGGTTTAATACCTATTTGGCCTTTTTTATTACGATAATGCTTGTAGATGTCTACGATCAGTACAGATCACATTCTTGCTCAATTTCCTGAGGAGTTTTCTATGTGATAGTCCATTATTTGCTTACTTATTTATCTCTGACTTCCAGTCATGCTGAAAGCCTCTAGATGCAAAAATATTACTCCCTGTCAATAGCTGTAAATCAAGATGTCAGTCCTGCTTTTACTTAAGCTGGTAGTTCTCTTTCAAATGTTTTTTAAAAAAAAAAGTAAAAGAACAAAATCATCCTTCCTTTTTTTAAAGACATTTAATATAGTCTAATCTAAATAACAAGCAAGTATCTTGTAGTCATTAAAGATCAATTATGCATTATAACTTTGTAAGTTATTCTAACACCCTTTTTTAGACAAGGAGTATGAAAACATGCTTATACCTCAGTGATAGAAAACAGACTGAATTTCAGTCTACTGCCATAGTCACAAAGGACCAAAAAAAAATATTTACAATATTCTTGATAGTATATCTTTCTGACTGAAGGAGGAAATACTGTCAGTCAATGTGAGTACCAAATAAGAACAGAGTTTAAGGTTTCACCTTTGAAGTAGTATTCTGGCTGGATGCACTTGGCAATGGCAGATAGTTCCATTGCTTTCTGTACACATGGGCAATACTACCTTATTGTGTGTTAGATTCTTTCTAAACTTATGCAAAAATAAAAATACAATAGGGACGTTAATACAAGGTGTGTTTTCTAGCAATTATGTGGTCTATATTAATATGTTAGTCACTAGAATGTTATATTTAATAAGCCATTGTGAGCTGAGGTACACTTGTATGCTGCATCACCTCGTGCCGCCAGTGACAAATCAGTCAACAGTTGAAGGGTTCATTCTGGACGATTAGAGATCGGTGATTTCTCTGATTAAGGTTAGCTGAGTTAGATAGAGATAAAACTGCCAATTATCAGCAGCAATGGAGAGAAGAATCACGTTAATGTCATAAGATAGAATTTCAGCAGTTTTGCACATGTATGCAATGATGTGTTTGTTAATTTTTTTTGTCCTCTTGTTCCCAGTAAAATTCTCTTGAAAATTAACACGCTTGAATGCTTTTTTTCTTTTCCTGTATCTTTTGGTGCCTTCTATAGTATACTTTGCCTGCAAGATTAATTAACTAAAGAATTGTTCATTCCAGTGAAATTCCTGACAAGGAAGACAAACCTAAATATTTGTCATAGTCTTTTTGATAGAAAGGTGTGATGCTTAAGGCATGACTCTAAATAGCATTTGTATAAAGTTGTATTATGACATATATAATGTGCTAATGATGATGGATGTTGAAATCCAAAATACAATTTTTACCTTTTGCAACCCTTATAAAATCAGTTTCTAGAACATTCTATGATTTGCTTTCTAGCTGCCAGAGACCTTTTCTCTATAGTACATTTCAGAATATGTTTTTGAAAGAGTGGAACTGCTAGAATTTCCTCATCTCAGTTGCCAAATCCCTTGTATGCCCTCCCAAAAATTACACCTGTTGAATAGTCAATTTTTCTCTTTCAATCCCAGTGTGCTTAATTTAGTTAGAATTTTAGGTAGGTAAGTAAATACATTATTTATGCTGGAAACTGTTAGATCCTATATACAAAGGGCAGACTAAAAAGTGTCTGTCACAGAACTTGTCTAGATGATCAAAAGGAAAAAATGTTTTTAAAGCTCTTTCTGGGGTTAATCCATCAGGTAAGATTGATTGCTGATCTGTGGAACTTGTATATTTAGTGTGTTCTCCTGACTGCCAGAATTATTTATGTCTACTGTGACTATCCGCTAGTCTAAGCAACACGCACCTAGGCTGTGGCAGTGAAAGAAGAAAATGCATTCTGTTCTACAACTGCAGTAATATATAACTGACATGTTTCAGGGCCTGAATGCCTAGAGATTTCTAAACAAGATATAAAAGTCACAAAAGCACAGGATCCCAACAACTGTGGGTCCTGTTCTTATATATGAAGCACATGTGTGCCATCATTCCAGACACCCGCAGAAACTTTCTGAATGAGTTTGTTTCTATGACTTTGGACATGACTGTATTTAAGGCAACCTAGGAAACAGTATTTCAATTAAAAAAAAAAAGTAAAAAATTCTAAAATAAGAGTAGTGACACTGAAATCTCAGCTTATGTACTTCTTGGCATTAGTTTAAAAGCTCTTTGCTCTGATTAAGTGAACTTGGCTGTCTACTCATGAAGATGAATAGAGAAGCCTATATATACATTAGCTGCAAATCAAGCACTTTTTTCCTTCCCTACCTTTTGCAGCATAGAATTTAAACAGTTTGAGGTATGAATATACAAATAAGTAAAAAAAAAAAAACACAAACCATTTTATTGGAACAATGTAATGATGGCTATGACTTTCAGAAATAAAACTCTCTTTTCCTGTAATGGATTTATATCCACGTCCTTTGATGCAGAGCAAGCTGTGAAGCACTTATGCGAAGATAGCTGTCACTTGTGAGTATGGTAAAGAGCATTCAGGAAATGAAATACAAAAAAAATTGCAGTCGCGGTTCCTTAAAAATGGGAGCAAAAAGTCCTCCCTTAAAAACTGTTGTATTACACACACACACACACAAATTAACAATTTGGCCATGCCTTGCAATGTCTCTTACATTGAACAGAGAAACTAAACTCTTGTAGGATAAAGACAGTTCTAGAAACACAACCGTCAAACTGCACAACAGCAAAAGGGAAGAAAAGCCCAAAACTCCAGATACTCCAGTAGTCTCACACCAGGCTAAAGCTCTTTCCCAGCTCCTCAGAGTTTGACAGCTGATTTTCTCAAGAAAGGAATCGTAACAATGATCAGCTTTCCTGCTTTCTCTTCGTGAGTCCTTATTGCTNGGGGTGGGGGTGGGGGTGGGCGGGGTAAGATCCTGAAGGACAGTAGATAAGAGTTAATTTACACTGCCTCTTTCTGTGTGTTTTGGTACTTTCTCTGAAAGGCATTTTGGTTAACAGCAGCAGTCAGGTGCTCTTGTCAATTAGGCCATGCTTGAAGTACTGTGTACTTCTTCATGCGGAAGAGCCGTGTGTTTGAAGAACTAGAAGATACCCGGCTGGACAGCGCTGCAGAAGCTCCTCATTGTCAGTGTATTTCTGATGCCCTTTTTCTAATTAGACAGAAAGAGCTTGCCTGCGGGAGGGTTAAAAGCTACCTCCTACTATGGATTGCAATCTGGGAGTATGCACTGAACTGCAGCATTTTGAGGGCCGTAGTATGTTAAATTAACGTACCTTGGTGCATGGGAGACACCAGCATTTTGCAGATGACCCAGGCTCACGTTTAGTTTCCCTTTTCATATGATTTGGTCATATATATAAATGTAAGCACATTTAAATTGATTTTAACACTGTGCAGATATGCACACCCTCACGTGCTTTGGCCAACTCAGTCCTTAACCAAAGCTGTGCCTCGTTCTGAGATTTTAATTTCCCAGTAGAAAATAAGAATAAAATGGCTCTGTATTTCTGAGATTAACTGGGTGTAACCTGTGTTTGTCTCAGTTTGTGCTTAGCTGTACTGTATTCAGGACTTCTGATTTTTTTCAGACATCTTATTGGTTTCCACCTAGATTTTAATAAAAGGCCAATTTTTATCTCTTACGAAATTCTTAAAAGGCAGTGATTCCCACCCCACCCCCAACCTTTTAATGATCTCAAATCAACTACCTGACAAATACTTATTGAATTGATTTAAAGACCAAGATGAGCATTCTGCATTAGTAATGAAATGCAGAGGACAGTTGGAATGAATGAATTATATATAGAACACATGTGATCAGACCTTGTCCTGGAAGAGAAGTGCAAAATGAGAAGCTACGCTGAGCTGATCATTCCTATTATCTAGGAAGCGCTTAATTGCACTTTTGCTTCAGGGTTCATTAAGCAGAAATTTTCACATCCAAACCAATATCCAGAATTATATAATTAATAAAATATCAATGTGCTATTTCAATAAAAAGGCTACAGTGTTGTAAGTCAGAGACTGCCAAATATTTTAGAAATACTAGCTCTTCAATGTAAAGCTATGACATAAGATTAAAAGGGAAATGAAATTACAAGCTTTAATTTCTGTGATAGTTTTTATACGTATATTTTATCCCTAAAATGTTCATGTTGGTCATGTTATCCTTTATGTGTTTCGGTTCATTATAATTCCAAAATTATAAGCAATGCTTTTGGAATGTTTCTTATATTCTAATTTTGCCCAACCGTTACTCAGGACTTGATCGCCAGCTTGCTTTCCGTGCTCTGTGCTAGTATTTCGTCTTTCCTTTTATGTGTCATGTTGTTTGCTTAGGACATACTTCTTAGGTTCTTTGCTTCTCACTTCATATTTCCTGACAACCACAGATGTTTGGCTTTCATCTGTATAATGTAATATGGCAAAATAAAAGTCAAATACTTTGAAATCCTGGTTCTTGTGAACAAGATGAGTTCACTGTGACAGGCTAAAAGGAGCCTCAAGTCCTGCGTGAGAAATTATATTACGCAGCGCAAACATAGAACTATTTTTAATTTTTTATAAAACCCAAAATGTTTTAATATTCGCTCGACATGTGAAATTTCTCTTCCAAGTAGCGAAGTACGGTGTCATACTACTTCCAGGTATGTTCTTCCTGGGCTGTATCACCAGGACTGAAAAAATTGGCTAAACTTTGATAGACCTTTGGCAGCAATGCCCTGAAGAAACACAGCATTAAAAAGTCTATATGGCACACTAGCAAAGAGAAACATTAAAAAATTGTGATAAATCCCTTTATATCTCTCCCTAAAAATGGACCATCAGTACAAACACCCAGATACTTCTTAGACACAATATGATACTTTGCATATTCTTACAAATATTTTTTTGGTTTGGGTTTCTTCAGACGCTTACTTGTTTCTACATACGGATTTTATGGTATGCTTTGGAGCTTTTAAGAATATTCAGTGTTGTAAACAGTGTGCATGCTGTACAGCTGTAGTACCTGGGTAATTTTCGGTATAAAACGGATATTATTTACAAAGATTTAATTAATGATAAATAAAAATAAGGGGGTTTTATATTTACAGTTATTAGCTATCAATAGGTATGTGAAGTACTGGGGTTTTTTTCAAGTTGCAACAGTTTTTGTGCTTAGGCACTGTCCTGTCTATTTGGGCACAGCCTGGTAGTTTGCAGAACAGCTTTAGTGTCACTGCAGAGCTTTAGTCCTTTTTGTCAATTTAATATGTTCTAATTAATGAACACAAAAACCCCCACAAACTATATACATTCTATTTAGTCTATAGTTATATTAACTCCTAGAATTTTTCTGATGATATACAGAAGTTCAGGCATTGTACTACAAGGAAGCAAAGACTATTTAGAGGAATATAAAAAGAATTCATAATTCCATAATGGATTTTTTTGTTTGTTTTGAATCCAGTCTAAAATAACAATCAATGTTCCTTCAAGATCAGGAATACTGCTTTTACCACTATATACCGAGTAAAACTTAAAATCATAGAATGTGTAAGGTTGGAAGGGACCTTTAAAGGTCATCTAGTCCAAACCCTCCCTGTAGTAAGCAGGGACACCTTTACTAGATCAGATCGCCCAGAGCCCCATCAAGCCGGAACTTAAATATCTCCAGGGATGGATGGGGCCTCTGCTACCCCTCTGGGCACCCTGTTTCAGTGATCTACCACCCTCATATTGATTATTTTTTTTCCTAATATCCAACTTAAATCTCCCCTTTTCTAATTTAAAACTGTTACTCCTCATCCTACTGCTATATGCCCTTATGAACAGTTCTTTCCCAGCTTTCTTATAGGCACCTTTCAGGTACTGGAAGGCTGCTTTAAGGTCCTCCTGGGGCCTTCTCTTATCCAAGCTGAAAAAGCCCAACTCTCTCAGCCTATCTTCATAGAAGAGGTGCTCCAGCCCTTTGATCATTTTTGTGGCCCTACTCTGGACGCACCAACAGGTCCATGTCCTTGCGTTGAGGGCTCCAAAGCTGGACTCAGTACTGCAGGTGAGGTCTTACCAGAGCAGAGTAGAGGGGCAGAATCGCCTCTCTTGATCTGCTGGCCAACCTTCTTTTGATGCAGCCAAGTATGCGGTTGGCCTTCTGGGCTACAGATACACATTGGCTGGAGAAGCCAGAGCAAACTGTTGCCACTCACAATAGGTCTCCCTCCAACCCTGACAGAGCAGCAGTATTAAACACCAGCCCAGCAAGCTGGTATGGATAATGGATAGTGGCATCCCGTCCCTCTGGATGGCATCCCATCCCTCTGGCACATTAACTTTAACACTCAGCTTGATGCCATCAGCAAACTTGCTGAAGGTGCACTCAATCACACTGTCAGTATCATTAATGAAGATATTAAACAGCATGAGTCCCAGCACAGACCCTTGAGGAACTCCACTTGTTATTGTCTTCCATCTGGACTTGGAGCCACTGACCACGACGTTCTCGATGGGACCATCCAGCCAGTTCTTTATCCACTGAACAGTCGACCCATCAATCAAGGCTTCCTGATTATTTGGGATTATCATAGTTGTGAATGCAGATATATTGAGAGCAGCATTCCGTTTCAGCTTCATCTTGGGAATTTATCCTACTAATTGGGCTGCTTTATGTATAATCACTGTGATCCTTTCTTTTTAAAGACATCTTGATTGGACTTGGTTATCCAGTTCAAAATCCATCCATCTGCCTTGAATTCTTGTGACATGATACTTGCTTGTAGAAGTATTGAGGAAAAAGTGTTTGAGGGGGGAAGAGAACAAAACAGGAAGTTTGATCTACCTAATGGAAGATGAAACTTGTAACCCAGGGTACAAATAACATGTATCAGGGACATGTGGTTCTCTAAAGTTGTACAGCTTTACCCATTTAACGCTACAGAGGGGTGAAAAGCAAACAGAAACATGTTAACTGCAGTGTGTTGGGGCTTACAGCGTTAAGACAGATGTGTACTAACTGCCTAGTCTAGCTGCTTGGATTTTCTTCCTTTTTCTGGGCCTCTTTGTATGGAAGTGCTGTGACCTGCTGGAGATGGTCACAGATATAAGGCGTCTATAAACTAAGTGGACAAGACTGAAAAAGGCTAGGAGGTGAGGAATCGGTCACAGAGGTTTGAAATAACCTTTGCCTAACTCACACTTCACCCTGCTTATAGATTTAAGAATAGAAATTCTTTTTTTCCCAACTTCATCCCTGTCTAGTGGCTAGGTTAAAAAAAAAACAAAACAAAAAGGCAAGCCATGGAAATACATAATAAAATAATTTACGAAAGGGAGGATTACTTCCTAAGACCTTTCAAGGCTGATTAAGACATAGTTTACCAATACAAAAAATGTTGATTTTTTTTTTAAAAAAGGCGTTTTTTAAAGAATTTTTCTCCTAATGAAAAATATTGATTTTTTTTCCTCTGTTTCTTCCCACAACAATCTCTTTGGAAACATAACGTTTTATGTTTGATGATAAATGACATACTGCATTAGAGCTAAGTGTGATTTGAAATGGCTGAAATATCTAAAAGAATCAAACATCATATGGGAGACAGGTCATCCTTAATAGCAATGTGATTATAGTTTTCATACTATTTTTCCCCTTTTCAGACAGCGTTTCTTCTACATACTTGGAATCGTTCCATCTTCCGTTCCTTGAAGACACAACGGGTATATAAGCTTTAACCATTGTGTGTTCAGGCCCTTGGGCTATGCTTCCTCTTTCCAGCGATGTTAAAAGGTACTTCTGAAAATCCAGTAGTCTAAAGTGACAACTCTAAAAAAGCAAATGTAGGGTGAGCTACTACTAAACAAAATATGAATAGGCATTTAGTTTTTCAAATTATGTTTAATCCCTAGAGGGATGTAGAAGCCAGCCTGCAAATATTACTTGTTTTATGCTGAATCTAGGTTGACAGAACCTTTTATTATTTTTTTTATTACTACTCTTCCACAAAATAGGGTCTGAAGGATTAAGATTGGCTAAAAAGAATTGGTTCTCCTACTTTGTTCAGTTACTGTGTGGAAGTGAAAGATACCTGAAAGCATGTATTATATAATAGCCTTTTATTACTTTTTTTTCCAGTATAAATAAAATAAAATTCAGGGTTGGTCTTCTGGGTATAGCACTTACAGAGTTACAGATGAATAGAGGTAGAAAGGGAAGTTAATCTCCAAGATGGTTTTAAGATACAAATTGTGCTATGTAAATGCGTGCTAGTACTGTCTGTATATGTAATTATCATTAAAGTTACAAAAAAAATTCATTCACCAGGCTGGGTTTGGTAGGTTTTTTTCCCCAGCTGCAAATCATCTCAACCATTACTTGTCATGTTCAGCAGATATGGGTAAAAGATCATCCCTCTTCTCTTTCACAGAAATCTTACATATCTGAAAGTTTAAACTTGTTCTCCGCTCTCACGTGTTTTTCTGTTCTAGCCTAGTGTCACCAGTCTGTGAGCACTTCTGCAAGGATAGATATGACAGTTCCTCTTTTACTCTGACTTCTCCCCACCTCTCATCTGGTGTGGTGTTCAAAAATGGATCCATTCCTTTAGCTGAGCCCTCTCTGTTGTCGCCTTATTTTTGTTGTAGGTAATAGTCCTTATATATCAGTTTCTTTTTTGGACCTAGATGATGCTGTTAAACCATTTTTGGTGTTCTGTTTGCCTCACTGGTATTAAGATAGTTGACATTTACTGATTTTTCTCTGTCTACAAGGCATGATGATTATTCAATTATAGAAAGAATTTCGTGTGGAATTGGAGTGGAAAATATATTTTTAAATAAGGGAATGACTAATTATTCTGAAACTGCTTCAGCCGATTCATATTCTATACTAGTAATCAATTCATTAGGCCCAGTACTTAAACTGTAATTTACAGTGAACAGTATTTGGTCCTTGAGCATGCCTGATCCCCATGCTGGGGTGGTTTTATTTTATCAACACGTGAATGCGTAGATACTAGATTCCTCAATTTTCTGAATGACTTGTCACTGAAAGAAGAGTCCTATAACAGTCCTATAACTGGGCTGCTTTTGTCATAGCTGCACCCCTTGGCCAGTATCGTCCCATCTCCTTCAGGGGGAATTCAAGTCACTTCCAGCCAAGGAAATGTTAATGGATTCCTCCAGTCTCTCATGGCTCTTAGTTGCAAATCTAGCTCGTACCACAGCTAATAGCATTTAATCGAAGTTCTTTAATTAATCTTCATCCTAAATTTTTCTTGTTTAATGTTGAGATGATATAATCTGGCTGCCAATGTTATTTTTTAGCTACCTGCCCTGAATTTACTTTCAGAAACAATGCTGCTGAGAAAAGTCACTGTATTCCTCAACTTCATTCTATCTGTAAAAATACTATTCTCCATTGATTATTGAACGAAAGTTTTTAATGTTGCTCCTATTGCTAATGCTCTTACAGAGACATCAGCCTAGATGTCTCTGACTTCTCATTTTTATCTCAGTTTTGTTCATTTTGCCTTTCTTTGCCTGCTATACTCATATTTAGCAACACAGTTCACATTTTTTTTATGTGCTTGCTTCCCTAGGTTTTGAACTAAGACAGCCGCATAACCAAAGTATGTTCTTCACTTCATTTCCTATCTCACTTTTGCACTAGAAAAGCTTTCATTTTTATCAATGGTTTCTCTCAAAAACTGCATCCTCCTTTGATCTTCCTGTCTTGCTTGCTCAGAATATCAGAGTTTTCTAGTCCTATGGGATATTTCTCCAACTCTGTTATGCTTATTATATGATTTTCAACTTCTAAAACAAAAGACATCATGATTTCCTAGGGTTTGCTCACTGTGCCTTTTGTACTGATGTACAGATGTCAAAGATGTTTGATAGATGGCCAATGCAGTGCCTTCTTCATTCTTTCTGACTTTGTCACCTGTTCTTTTTTTATCCTCCTTGCCCTCAGACTGGTTTCCAAATATTTCCTGTTCATACCTAAATTCTGTGTTTGGTAGCATATCCATGTTTCATCTTGCTTTAAAAACCTCTGCACTGAGTTATTAACTGAATCTTCCTTCCTTGTGTCTCCCCCTTTACCATAAGAAAGAACTCCTCTTGAACTAAGATCTCAATGAAAAATGTCCCCTAAGTGAGGAAGCCAAAGCAGTCCAGGTGATACCATCAGTCATTAATTTATTTCCAGGCTATTATTCTACAGACCTGGTGTTTCCTTCCTCATGAGAAGGTTCTCTAAAAGAAAATGAAAGAAAGGAGCTTGATAATGAAAAGAATAACTGTTACAGAGGTTGATACAGTGGGCAAAGCTTGCATACCTTGGCACAGATGAGCATTTGTAGCAGGTCTCAGCATTTTGCATAAGTAGAGACTTGGGGGAGGAAGTTTCCAAATTAATTGTAAAAGGTTGTGGAACAGGATTTGAAAAAACCCTGAGGCACAGAGGCTTTGAAGAGGCTGCTGCCCAGTTGCAGACCAGAAGGAGGGACACACATGCAGCATCTGTCAGGATTGAGGATGAAAATGACAGCAGCTGTGCTGCTGCTGTGATCCAGCTGCTGCGTGACATGACTTCTTGCTGACCTCATTGTCGGTTGGTGGTGTTTGACATCTTATCTCACGAGTTGCCAGGAAGGTGCAAAGTTTTCAGCAGTGGGAATGGCCACTCACTGAATATGATATAAAGTCACTTCTAGGTCTCGTGTATTCATTGTGGGTTGGGGATTTTTTTCTCTAGTATAATACAGCTGTCTGTCTTAGAGAGTTGGCATTAAGTAATGCATTGAACACACTGCAAATTGGAAGCTTTGTTCATAAGCACAGGAAAAATTTACACTTGCGTTCTTCAATCTTCACTCATAGAACAGTTATGAGAGATGATACATCTATGTTACTTTATAATAGTGTTTTAAGGAGAGGGAGGAAAACATTGCTTGACATTTTGTCTAAGTTCTGTTAATGTGTGTGTATATATATGATAGCATTGTATTTCCGTGCTTCTCATCACTTAGGAAAAAATCCCCATCGTTTAAGTCCAGTAATACATGTTTTAAATATATATCACATTGTTCTCTGAGTGGCACCAGTGAGTATCTTCATCAAGTACACTTCAGTCACTGAAGTAGCTGACTTTGTGGTCCTGAAACTGGAAACAAATCCTTGACGTTCTTGAAGAAACATAACACTTTCATTGACATTAGATTCTTATGCTAGCCTGGTTCTCTCAAGTGTTTGGGAGAGGACTAAAAAAACCACCAGGAATAAAATTAAAAGTTTAGGAGAAGAAGGGATAGCTGTCAGCATGCCAATTAAAATCTATGTTCAAAATATAGGCTAGAGCAGGCAACTCATGAATGACACCGGGTGGAATTTGCAGAAGTGAACAGAAGCAGTCATAAGAAAAAAACAGTCAGTGGAATCTGTTACCACTGAATTTGTGTGACCTTTATGGCCTGCTAAACTTTTAGCACTTTTACCTTCAGTTTGGAACCATTGTTCTTTTGGATCTTAAGGATGTAGGACCTCAAGTTTGTTTGTCTGAAGTCCTAAGCTTCTTGTCATTGCTTGCTTTACTGTCAAGCAAGCTACAAACAAGAAAAGGAAGTTTTAAATATTCAGCATTGCTTCTTCCCATGCTGACACTAGCATTGGGTCCATGCATTTTTCTTGACAAGTCCAACAAATAATGTTTGTAGCAATATGACAGAGATTCAGCCTGAAATGAGAAGTGAGAAGCTGAATGCCTCTCTGTAAACACATCAAGGCAGCTTGCCTTTAGCTGCTAGTTAAGTAATGGTGTGCTTTGGACAGAAATGGATTTGCTTTCCCAGGAGTGATTTTGATCAAAGAGGGTCAACAGTTCCTATATTGACATTGCAGAAGATATCAGAGTATATTGTATAAGTAGGTCTGCTCTTGATTTTGTATCTTTGTGGATTTATTTCCTATCTTTTAAATGATAGTATTAGTAGCAGATATGAGATTCAGATTTTCCTGATAACTTTGCAATGCAAGAGTGGTAAGGGGAATCTATTACAACAGTTCTGTGATTTTATATAGTGCTTCCCTTGCTTTAAGTGATTTGAAGATACCTGTTGGCAAAAACCATACAGGTCATCTGGTTCTTGTCCTGAAATACTATCTTTATTGAACATAGCTTTCTGTAAGGAAAAAAAATTGATGTTGTGGGTTAACACTGGTAGACAGTGAAGCACTTCATATCTGCTCCCTCACTTCCCCTGCAGTGGGATGGGGGAGAGAAAGGGAAGGATAGAGATGAGAAAACTCATAAAGTCAGCTTAATAGGGAAAGCAAAATCTGCATATGCAAGCAAAGCAAGACAGGGAATTCATTCACCACTTCTCATGGGCAGGCCAGTGTTCAGCCATCTCCAGGAAATCAGGGCTCCATCAGGCAGAACAGTTATTTGTGAAGACAAATGTTATCACTCTGAATGTCCTCTCCTTCCTCCAGCAGTATATGCTGAGCATGATGCCATATGATCTGGGATATCCCTTTGGTCAATAGGGGTCAGCTGTCCTGGCTGTGTCCTCTCCCAACTCCTTGTGCAACCCCAGCCTACTGACTGGTGGGGCGGTGTGAGGAGCAGAAAAGGCCTCAGCTCTGCATAAGTCCTGCTCAACAATGGCAAAAATATCCATGTGTTACAACTCTTCATAAACTGAAAACTCAGCACCATCTGATCTACTACTAAAAAAAAAAAATTATCCCAGCTGAAATCAGTTCAATGGGGAAATGGATTGAGCCATTAAGTTTCTTACTGTCATGCACCTAGTGCGATTAAGTGATGAGATTTCTTTGCTTTTTGCCATAAATGAGTGAATATATTAATGTATTACTAGTTTTACAGAAATATTTTGTGTCTGCTCAAGCTATTAGTTTATAGCGTTAAGAAATTATATGTAAAATATCTGCTATATTCCACACATATCTATATATATTTCACATATGCAGATTTGAAAGAGTTTGCCTTAAATATGGGAGAGCTGTTAAATTCCCGTAGTCCCAAGAATAACACCTTTGTTTAAGGCAGGTTTCTCAGGAAACTAGGTGGTATTTACATCATTATTGTTCCACTTATGAATAGGATGGTATGGAAGTCTGTTTATCACAGAGTAGACATTTTGTTTGAGTACTCTGTTGACTCTAAGAATTAGAAAATTATTTTTTCTGTAGTCACCTCGTGGATACCTATTTGTGGTCTTTACAAGAGAGATTTCTCTTAACTTGCTGTTCCAGACCTTTGGTAAGTTTACAGAAGGATATTCTGTAGAGAAAAATGTGTACATATTGCCTAAGACAGCATTACTCATGCAGAAACCATATTAAAATGTTGCATTTAATACAGCACAAAGTAGGAATAAGCCCCTATAAAAACCACTTTTTATAGAAAGTTTTTTTACAAAAAATTGCTTTGTAGTTTGTAAGCCTCAAAGATCAATACACCATTAATCACTGATAATTTGTTTTCAGTTTGAAAAAAGGCTTTTAAGAAACAACCCTTAAGTTTAATTAGTAGCTGTGCACATCATGATGAAACAGTCGCTATTCTAAAAAGAAACAAAGTGCAGAGACTAGATGACAGACATGAAGCATTATTATAATCAAAATATCTTGTATTTCTCTTGTATGATTACTTTTCAGGCACATTAAACACAAATAAACAGCATTTTTCACACAGAAGTATAACTTTTGCCTCTTAATTGACTTCTGGTTAAAATTAAAGCATAAGCGTTCGGTTTCCAATTATAATAGGAATTTATTCATCTTAGATTCAAAAATTTTTAAAAATAAAAAAATTATAAATACTGCACACATTAAAAAATTATTTCTTTACTTGCATAAACCTACAGAATTTACAGTAGATCAGATATATAGATATAAATAATTGAGTTTTACTGGAGTAAAGGCAATCCCACACCAGATTGTCAGGAAAACCACATTTTTTTCTAGCTAGGTACAGTGGTAGATTCATCTGAGTGAAATAGCAAGATGCGTTGTCACTGCGGGCATGGTGTGGACTGGGTGCCCTACCTAGTAGAGACCCTTGCAGCTTTGCTTTTCCAGCTTGGAGTAAAGAGAGCTGTTAGGCAAAACATAAATCTCGCTGGATATGATATGGAAGACTGGTCATTACTGGTGGAACAGTTACTGTTGGTTGATACTATTTGAACGTCCAATAGTCATGTAAAAGCAGTCTGTGACTGTAGTGATACAAGGGGAAAAGAAAACAAACGAGAACAGAAGAACAAATGAAGCACAGTTGTTCAGAGGGGACTTATCAGAGAAACAGAATAGAGGTGGATTTACTTGAAACAGTCTATTGAACAATAAAATGTAAATTAAAAAGCAAAATAATTTTTTTGATGTTTTTCATTTTCTCTTTGTTTCCCTTCAGAACAGATTTTTTTTTGTCTTTGTATGATCTTCTCACTTCTATATACTGCACCCAGAATGGGATGAATTAAAACTTCATCAGCTGTCCAAACACCTCTCAGATAGCACTTGCAATAAAGCCATTACTGTCTGAAGAGCACCAGTTTTGTAGTCCTGATTCCAAAGCCTTTAATGAAATTAAGATTCTCACAGAATTCAACAGAAAAAAGAAAGCAACGTAAGACTAAAATCTCTCAAAAAATCTAGTTATATCTGTACTTCCAATCACTGTTTTATGAATAACTAATCCCACAGTAAAAGTGGAAAGAATCCTTTTATTTTCTGAATTTTATGTGGTAAAGTAATTGTCTATGAAATTTCTTGAGTTGTCTGTAAGTGATACTGAAACTTTTTTTCTTTTTTACTATGGAATGTTATAAAATAGTTTACTGTGCAGATGGTACTCTATGCCATTCTGTCATGAAACACAAAGAAACCCCTTAACAACAGTATCCAGTGAAGGTTATATTCTGTTAGCTGTTGCAAAACAGTTTAATCCAGTCTGTCAGATTATTGCTTCACAGTGACACCAGTGGTCATTGGGGAGGGGAAAAAGGAGAACACCATTCTGTCAGCATAATCATGATCAACTTGTTCAGGATTTCCACAAGTTTAGAGCACCTGAGTTTTCAAGTTCCTAAGTAGAACAAGGCTAGCCTGAAATTTGTGGATAACTGGAGCTTTTTTGTGATTGTTAAATGAAAAATTAGGTCCCACAAGTCTCAAAGTATGTTTTCAAAATGTGTTAGCACCTTGGAAATTATTGATGAAAGCACTGTTTAATTCAGGTTGCTTTGTGCGGTTCCTGGAGATACAAATTGGTGTTGCAAGCAGAAAGCAAGAGCAGTGAGAGACTGTCAGAATGCAGAATAGCATCAACTGTAATACAATATTCTGCTGGCTCTGATTTTTCTTCCTCTGAGACCTTCTTGAATGGCATGACTACTGGGCAGCTGTCATTTTCTCTCACCTTTTTTTCTATGTTTCATCAACTATGGAAAAGTCTACAGTGTTGAACAATTTCAGTGAGAGAGGCTGTGAGGGATCTTAAGACCTGGTGATCAGAACAGTCTTCTGGAGAGGAATGGCCTGGCTTAACATCTCTGCCTGATTAGCTGCCATCTGTACCAAATTTATGAATGATCTTGGAGTTAACAAAGTTACACTTTGAAGAGAAAATATGCTGGTGGAAAAAAACCAAACCACAACAACCCAACACCCCCCCCAAAAAAAAAAAAACAAACCTGACCTTTAGACATATCCTCCTTTCTCATATTAATGATTTTTATAGTTTGTATTTTACAATGTTTAACCTCTGTGTAGCTCCTAATGGGCTTAATGCCATGATAGAGGAAAAACTGGACCAAAATACAACAGCATTTAATAACACAACTGTAGGTAAATATATATTTTTAATTATATTTTTTAATGTACTCTTAGCCATGACAATAAATTCAAAACTTAAATTCAAAATCTCAGATCCAATAGACGCTTCCTTCTTCAGGCAGTCTGTGCGGACCATCAGGAAACATCTCAGAGGAATGCCAATATCTGGGAAATTGCCCAGACATTCTCTTGTATTCTTTTACAGCTCTTTTAAGAACAAGTTTATCTATAACTATGTAGTATTGTTCCTGGCTTTCTTAAGTCAAACCACTGTGTCAGTTTACTTTCACTTGCTCCGGAAGATCTTTACTTCCCAAGCTAAAAGAAATAAATGTGGCACGTGTGCAATGTGGGATAATCATTCCTTTTCAATTGTACCAGGAGTCAGAGCAACTTCCCTGCTTGCCATCTGACCCCTCTCCTTTCACATGCGCTTAGTCTGGAATATCTTCATGCTGTACACCCCAGATGTCACGACTTCATTCCTTGCTTTTGAGCAAGGTTTGGGGTGGGAGAGGAGATACAGAAAAGTAAGGTGCAGATTCCGTACGGCCTTTCCTCTGACTCTCCACTTGCCAGTAGTTATTCATTCTCCAGACACTGTGTGTCACACTTAGGCCTTCAGGATACTGCTCACCCACTGATTACAGTTGCTGAATTTGCCTCATATCTCACACCTTTAGAAGACAAGGCCTGCTCATGCCTACACACAAAGCTTCACTCAATACTTCTGATGCTTAGGTTTCTTCATTTGGGACAGCAGATAGTAAATGCTTTCTATGTACAAGTGCCCAAAAACTATTTCAGTGGTGTCAGTTTTCTGCAGCTTCTCACTGGAAAGCAATGTGTCTCTTGCTATCTCTTTAACAGTTCCTTACAATTATTCTTCTATTATTTATCAGTCCTTTGCATTTATGTTTTAATAGGTTACCAACTTCATCTTTTCATATGTAGTCTCACAGCTTGAATGACAGGCAGAACCATGTTTTAAATTCATATTATTCATATTTGGAAATAACATATGGATACTTCTTGGTCTCCACGTTTTCTCCCACATAATAGCACAGATAAATTAAGTAAAACATTGTTAGTCTTCTTATAGACTAAGGAGATTCTGCTTGTTATTCCATTTTCTAGTTGCTCATCAGTCCACACTCAGTTATGTCAATGCTCTATTGCTTGAGTTATACCACTATAATGTCAGTGTATTTATAGCTCTTCAGAGCATAGCTTTATCCTACAAGTAGGAGCTTTTTTCTTGTCTTCCACAGCACCACCACCCCTGCTGAGCAGCTGAATTATTTCACTTGGCTAATACTAAGTCCATTGCTATTCATAAACTTGACGACCTCATCAAACAGGTTTGAAACAGGATACCTATGCACAAGATAGAGAATAGAAGGTTCTTAGAAGAGGATAAATGAAAGGCCACTCGGCATTATATCTTGAGATTTCAAAACATGCAGTTTGCTTCCTTGCCTGTCACATACTTGCTCTGCAATCTTAGGTTATCACTTTATCTTTGCCTCAGTTTCTTATTCATACAACTTGTAATAACAGACTTGAATAATAGAATAATATTTTCTTCTTGTATTGTGTAGAAAAGAGTATATTCCTTCTCTGCATCTTGGATGAAGCAGTAATGAATGCCATAAAGACTGCCAGTGTTTCTGTAACTGAAATCATCCCAGGACTTAAAGATGAGGTATAGATTTTTTAACAAAATAAAAATATTTTACTAGCTTGTCTGGCTGTACATGGAAAAAAAAAATACATTCTTTCAGACATAAAGGGGTTTTTTAGATCTGAAATAGAAAAAGTGGACTTAAAGATCAAACAAAAGTTCAGGACAATTTATCTAATTTTAATTAGATAGCTATCAATTGTATGAACTCTGTAAAGCAGAATACATATATAGTTGTCAGCAATTAGACTGGTATGAGAAGGGTGCTGAAAAAAAAATATATTTAGCTCGCAAAGAGAGTTAAGTAGTTTATTACCTACTGATATACAGAGGCTAGTAGGGAAGGGAGAGAGATTATAAAGTTCAATAAAACTATAAACTCATTCAAGTCCATTGTTACTATCTTTCAGCTGAGTTCTGAAGTGCTGTTCTAGGTTTAACTTTGAAAGGTGTTTTGTTTGTTTCCTTTGAAAACTGGGAGTGAAAGATCAGAGATGGATTGACTGTTATGAAAAAGTCTCTCCTGCAGCAGCCGGGTCCAGCCCTTCACCAGTTACCTGTGCCAGTTCAGCCCAGTGCAGAGCGGTCACTGATTTCCACCCATGTGTTTAGCAGGAAAGTATCAGCGCAGGGTGTGAAACATGTTACATTACGGGGAGGACACTCATGTAGAATGCAGTGATCTGTTTTTCCAGAGGCGTGTTCTTTTTTGGAAGAATTCCTCTTCACATTACTGAGGAATTACAAGTGTTCTTCAGCTCATTGGTTATTTTTTCCCCTGAAATAATAATTTTTAGGTATTTTTTTTTGTCAAGCAGTGTTCTAAGTAGATGACATCTGGATGGGAATTTCCATATTTGCTTTCAACACAAATTCAGTAACTGTCGTCTAACTATCTCTGTAACAGTCCTATACTCTTAACAATTTTCTTACATGCTGTGTTTAACATCAAAAAGCATAACCATTAAACTAAAGTGTATAGACAACTAGAAAACCAACTTAGACAGCTCTGTATAACCAGGAACTATGAGAGATGTGTTAAAAGAACTTGTACTATACAGATTACTTAAATATCATCAGATTGGTTCAGAGAATATTTCTGATATCTGCAAGTTTATCTGACTTTTCTGGCTAAGCTTGTTAGTCCAACAGAATCTATTGTGATGGCCTAATCTCTCTTACCTTGAAGACTGAGACAGTAACAGAGATTGTGTAAAGCACAGAAATACACAGACATTGTGGGAGGCATTCAGAACAGTCTTGATACAAGTGGGAAGGCCAGGGTCAGTATATGCATATTTCATTTATCTGATCAGTGTCTCCCTCTGTGTTCTTACACAGCAGTGCCAGTATTCGTATAAAGGATGTTCACTGAGTGTGAAGAGCTCTCTGAGTGACAGTGTAATTAGTGCTGGTGGTGTTTTGCAGTTCACAGAAGCATTCTTAAGAGAAGATTTCCTTATCTCTGAAGTTTCTAATTGACCCATGTCCGTCAGAAGTTTATCATGCCCATATGTGATACCTTACTGCAAGGGTGATGTGCTGCGTAAGAGCAGATACTTCTTTTCAAAGCTAGTCAAAGCACACCCTTCTTATTATTGAGATATGCAGAAAAAGTGAGGTTTTATTATGTGAATTGCAAGTCCTTATAGTTAATCCTGGTATAAAACTAATCTCGAAAAGATGTCACCTGCAGCCCACTGTGTACTGTTCCAAAGCAAAGACCATTTGGGGAGAAGTAGGATGTGAACTAATTAGCTCTTATCATTATGCATACATCATATGACTGATAACTTCACATCGCATAGGCAGTATCAAATATGATGATAGTCCCTAAATTGAATACCTGATGTTCATCTAGTTGCAATGCACTTCAGATGGTATAACGTTAGGCACAAAATGCTATAGATTGTTGTACACTATGCATAGAGGTAGTATATTCTTAAGAGGTTTCTCATCATGGTTTAACATTTACAACAACTTGCAAGTTGTAAAGGGGTCTTTATAATTCTGACTCACTATTTGTGAAGAAATTAGGATAATTTTATCCAACTGTAACAATCCAATAAATAAATATAACCACACCTTTCCTTTTTTTTAATTTTCCTAACTTCAGGTCATCCTGGGTCAACAAAATGCAGGCACCCCATAAAGGGAATTTTACTTTGCTTAGTAAACATGGAAGAATAAAAAGAGTCACCATAGCAGTTTTTTTTTAATATGTTAAAATCATTATAAAGGAACTGAACACAAACTTCAAGCACTTCAAGAAATATTTATAGTAAAAATCTTCAAATGCATTGCAGATCTACTCTCCTGTCATTCATGATTTATTTTTTAATGCCAAATAGAACATTTATGGCCTCTGTGAATAGTAAAGTGCATTTTTCAGTACTTACACTTTTATTCTAATAAATGTGAGAGATGCAATCACAAGCTTTATCAAACTTTCTTCCAATGTGATCCTCTCTTGCATTTCAACTGTGAGCTTCCTTGAAAAATGGTTGTTTCCATTTCTTCCTGTCTGCTAAGAAAGAATGTAATCCTTCTGCTGTCATCTAATTAACAGGAATGGGACTATCCATGCTGCAGGCACAGGCACTAACACAAGTTTGAGGAGCCACTGTGTAGACATCAATGAACACTTTATTAAATTACACAGTTTTCTAAGCAGGCACGGTCTCTCAATGCCCCAGTTCTTTATGCTTTAGTGAACTGCCTCTGCTCTCTGAAGCTGTAAGGTTTCAGCCTAGGCTGAAGATATAAACTCCTGATGAGATTATGGTGAGTTTTTAGATATTTGGCATGCTTCTGTGCTTATTCTGTTTCTCTAATAAGGCTTAGAGTTTGCTGGCAGGTGAAAGCATTAGGTAGCAGAGACTAGGAGATTTAAAATTCCACCTGCCCTGAAGGAAGAGAATGTCTTTTTCGTAACCCTTCAGCATTATCCATTACAATTCATCCTGTTCAGGAAAACCCTTCAGTACAAGGAGAAAGAGTATTAAGTCCCCTGGTCTAGATATTCAGTGATCTCTCAGTTTTGGCCCTTGATAACATCCAGAGAGAATTTTCTGATCTTTTCATTTAAAAAAAAATATGGTCAACAATGGAATGTAACGAATAAGGAAAAGAAAATGACGTGTTAACAAAATCTCTTTATTATATGCCCTTGTGTTTAAATTACAGTATTACAGTGGTGCAAATAGATTTACATTCTCTGATAAATCAGTTTTCCTCCTACTCCTTCTTCAGAGAATAAAACGGCGTTCTGGAACTTGTTTGCTGCTTCCCATCAAAACAGGTCTTTGTCCTCCTGTCCACCAAAGATGGGATAGAGTTCAGCAAGATGGAGCTTAAAAAGATCTTGAGAAATCCTATTGTCACACCAGTTGCAAGCAGTCCGTTTCTGAAATGGTGTGTTACTGTTCTGGTTATAACACTGATGTGTTATTGTCCTGGTTTCACCTGAGATAGACTCAGGTTTTTTCATAGTAGCTAGTATGGAGCAATCTTTTGGATTTGTGTTGGAAACAGTGTTGATAAAATATATAAAGATGGATTTCTGTTATTGTTGAGCAGTGCTTACACAGAATCAAGGCCTTTTCTGCTCTCATACTGCCCTGTCACAGGATGGCTGAGGATGCACAAGAGGTTGGGAGAGGGCACAGCTGGGACAGCTGACTCTAACTGACCAAAGGGATATCCCACACCATATGATGTCATGCTCAGCTTACAAGGGGACTGTGTAAGAGGAAGGATGGGCTGTGGTGTCAGCGTTGAGAGTGATGGTGTTTGTCTTCACAAGTCACTGTTAGGCGTGATGGAGCCCTGCTGCTTTCCTGGAGATGGCTGAGCACTGCCCTGGCCATGGGAAGCAGGGAATGAATTCCTAGATTTGCTTTGCTTGTGCGTGCTGCTTTTGCTTTCCCTCTTAAACTCTCTTTATCTAAACTCATGATTTTTCTTAGTTTCTCTCTTCCGATTCTCTGCCCCATCCCACTGCAGGAAGAGTGAGTGAGTGTCTGTGTGGTATTTACTGGCTGTCCAGGGCTAAACACTGACAGTTTTCAACACCTCTCTGGCTACCAATACACAGCACAACACTGAGAGCTGCTATGGGGAAAATTAACTCCATCTCAGGAAGACCCAATGCAGAATTGTTTCATACATCTTAAGAATAATATTCCTGTTCACATATCTTTTCCCCTTTTATTTTTTCCAAAGATGAGTGATAAAACAGTCCACCATATTGAGATTGTGCAGAACTATCAGACTCCTATTCTTCAATTATTTTCTCCAGAAATGTGCCTATGTTTTTTTCTTCCTGTATTATGCAACCTATGATGATCTATCCACTTCCTTTTTTTAAGAATCATATACTGAACATTTCAGATAATTAATTTGGGGGGGGGGAATATTTTTAATTTTATTTCTGTTTTTCTGTTTTGGTTTTAATTTGAGGGGATATACACTCTATACATTTAATAAATTAATTCCCTAATTTTTCATCCAAATTATGCAGAAATATTTGGCTGCTACCAGCACCTGTTAAAGTTAACTCTGTATATATGATCAGATAGGAAAGAGTCATCCAGAAGGGGGAACAGGATGCAGCAAGGAATGAAATGCTGTGGGAACCTCACAGGGTACAGAAATGATAAAGATGTAAATAACTTTTGCATGTCCACAAGTCACCTACTACTATGTTACTGATGCATACATAAATTCTATCCCAAAAGTTTTTTGAAAAATGTAAATTTAAATGTCTAAATAGAGAATTACTATAGCAGTGTACTACTAAGTCTCAGTGACTTGCTAAGAAAAGTGAATTCACAGTATAGAGAGAGCTAGGAATTAATGTTAGGTATCCAAGTAATCTAATTAATACAGAAAAGCCTCGTTAACAAAGTCAAAACTATTGTGCAAGACAGGTTGCTACTATGTTATGTGCTTTCTCTGATGTTCTGTTCCCGCTTTCAATGTCTTGCTGTGTCTTAAGACTGAGGGTTTCAGTCTTAAAATAGGGAAGGGTTGTGGTGAAGCATCAGGAGATCTGTACAGCAAGGAAGACCGTGTTCCCAAAGCAGGGGAACTAGGAGGAGTGAGGTGTTAATGCTTACTTTCTCCTCTGTTTAATATCTTCTTGGGTTTATTTTATCTTTTTTTTTGTTAATATCATTTTGATTGAACTACCAATGGAAAGCAGACTGAACCTTTAATTTTCCACTTTGAAAAGTGGAAAATGCACTAGTGTGGTGCACGCTACCTTATTTTCTTTAATAAAAATCAGGATTTGTACTATATAAGTACTTTAAAATATGACATAAGTTATGTTTTTATGTAATCTCTGTTACCTAAAATATTACTTAACTCATAGCAAAGTTAAAATTTCAGTATTTCCTTTTCCTTTGTTTCCTCTGCTTATTTTTCGGTCTTTCTGCTCATGAACTGTGAAACTATGAACTATAAAAAACTAATTTGAGTGAAGTAGTTTTGACAGTTGGGAAATAGAATTACTGTTACTAATTAAAATATTTAATTCCTGAAGTGTTAGTATGGTGGGTTGTTTTAGTTTAGCATCAAACTATGCATACTCCATTCAAATTCTTAAGTGGATCACGGGTTGCAGGATTGAGTTCTCAGGTTCAGAAGTATACCTGAGTACTTTGCAAATTCATGTTATAATTAAAAAATTAGAAGTGTGGTCAGTGTAGTGTGTAGATGTTCCACTGCAGGTTGTGAAATAAACAGCTTATTGACAATTTACCAATTACCTTCTTAGTTCAAAACTAGGCAATTACATTATGAACAGCTTTAGGCAACTTTACTGGGATATAATAGATAAAGCGAGGAACATAAATCTATAATACAAGGAATGATGAGATTAGAGGACATTAAGAACTGATAATTTGAAAGAGCTCATTTGTTTGCTTCAAGTACTCTTAAAAACCTTTATAAATATTGTCTTCTTTTTCCCTTAAGGCATAGCTTACACCTGTATGTTACACTTACAGGGGGAAATACTTTGTTGTGTTCCAAATAAGAGTTTCTTGTGATGGTGTTTAAAGTTCTTGCTTCATCGTACTGTGTTCTAAAGCAGAACTTGATTCATGGTTTTGATAAAGAGATTGCAGGTAAGTTAAAACAACTAAATTACCTGATCGGAAGGCTCTTCTGAAATTCATTGAAACTGCAGCCTTTTCTGTACTTAACTGCCTTCCTACTTCTGTTCTTACTTGTTAAATAGTCACTGTTACTTCAAAACCTAGCCAGAGTTTTGAATTTTGTTTATGACATCGTAAGCCAAGGATCAGAGTTCTTGGGAAATAAAGAGGCACCCCACTAAGTTACCTACTTCAAGGAGGAAAACAGAATGGCAGCAATTGTGTCTCATTGCCGATGGCTGTAGCCACTTTGAAAGAGGGTCTGCAGCCTGGGGTGGTGGCTCTACACTGCTGGCTGGAGGGGGATCAAAGGTTTGGAGAAATGGGGCAGAAAATAAGAAAGGTTCCTCCCTGTGTCTGTAAGAATAGCTCCGTTGGTGTCACCTCTGCAGAGCAAGAACAAACAAGAACAAAATATCCTCCAGTGCTTTCATTGTAATAAAATTAAAGATTGTTCTCCTCATAGAATTACAGTGTAGTTTAACCTAATTTGTCATGAAGCATCTTCGTTTCCAAAAATACCTTTCTTTTGTACAAACATAGCAATAAAGGACTGAAAGACAAGATTAGAGATGTGACTAGATAATTACTCCCAAATGAAACAGAAATGGTGAAAACAGAAATGGCATTGCATAACTATCTTTCTTTAAACAAGCTCTTTGAAATATTATGCAATTAAAAATCCGTTCAAGTTTGACCAAGGTTAAATACAGAACAAAAATTATAAATGCCAGCTATCCCAAGTAAAGCATTTTGCTCTTCACAGAAGAGAGAGGTTTAGCAGAATTCCTTGAATAAAAAAAAATAGACAAGCTTTTAAGCTGTATTGCTGGTTTTACTTAAAATTTGATTCTGCTAACTTAAAAAGGCAGCTATACATTAATGCAGAGAGACAGATAAAAAAAGGAAATAGTTTAATAAAGAAGTAACATTTTAGCTGTAAAAGATCAACCTCCTGGAGCAACCAGTAAATGGAAGTCTGAGAAGTGCATAAAATAAAGATATTCATGGCCCATTTTATGTGTCCATTAAATCTCATGAGTTTTGAACAGTATGAGGTATGTTTTAGTATTATTAGCAGGGTTGTGTGACAGAGCAAACAAAATATAATATATCCCAAATTTAGCCAAAATTACATTTGAAATCTCATGAAAAGTGTTGGAATCTTTTATTCTAAGTCATATGTACATGATTAACCTAAGGAAATCAAGGCCTATGTAATGGCTTTTAAATTGCTAGCTGAAAGCTAATGGTGAAATGATTAATACTTTCAGTGTTGATAGACCCAGCTCCTCCAAGTTAGAGATTGTTCCAAGAACACTCGTTTGAAAGAAATCCAAACCAAAAACCTCTATAAACAAGAGCAGAGTGGGGACAGTGTTCCTCTGTAGTAAGCTTAATGCAATTTATAAGATTACACAGAAATATGGAACCTTGCTCATATTTGTTTTAGAAAGGTTTAATTTTTTTCCATTTTTTTGTTTCTCCTCTATTATGGGAAAAAGCTGAGAAGTGATGTTCTGAAAGAAGATTTAGAGAGAGATTTGAGGAGAAAGAGTGCTGAAATAGTTTTAAACTATTTAAAGCTAATTCAAACAATTTCAGATCTTCAAAAAATATACTTGCTTGAAGCCAGTGAAACTATTACAATGCAACTGAGTTCTTAGACCCTCTTCTAAGATAACATTTTCATCAAAACCCACAACAGGTAATAAATTTATCTTCCTCCATTGACTGTTCCATCTCAGGCAGGGTAGCACAGAATTCAAATATGCAGTGTAGTACAGAACTCGGACTCCTGACAATTTTCTCTAGTTATATATGAAAAAGTTTCCTTGATAAAATTCTCTTCAAGCACCTCCTTTATTCCAGTGGGGTTTATTTAATTGTTGTTAGTTCAAGCTGTTTTTTCTTGTTTGCTAACTTATTTTAAAAGGTAAATGTTATTGCCTTAGTGTAGATTATTATCAGACTTGTTAAAAAAGGAAGCTGAACTCCAACAGGAGTCTCAAAGGACGGAAAAGACCTTGCTGGTACGTACATCCATTAAGCAGCCATGCTTGCCAAGTCCATGTGCATTACCTACTTTTCTAACTTTAATAAATTTCATCTGAGCTTCCATTCTGCTGACCTAATTTAAGAGGAAGGAAATTCAATAACAGCCCCTAATATTGAAGCATTATTTCCCAAGAGGAATTTAACAGCACTTCTACATCAAATAATAATGTGTGAATAATGGAATATATATACTGATGGCAACAAGAAAGAGAAAAAAGAACAAAAAACCCAATACAAAAACTCACACCAAAAAAGGAAAAATACTGTATCTCCTTTAAAATAAAAAATAAATTAATCCAGTAGCTTTCCAATACTTGGGGAATTACTAATATCCTGAAGAGCTAATTTCAAATTTGAAATTCCTGCCGTTTTTGAGAAAAGTAATTTCTAAATATCTGAAAGTAAATCATAGTTCTCCTCTCCCACTTAATATATTTTTTTTCAAAAAAACATAAGAGTTGTGACAAACAATTTCCAGGGTGGAGAACCACATCTACAGTTTGAACATGCTGATACAACTCAACATGTTGTCTGCGCTTTGTTTTAGAACAGATTGTTCTGGGTAATATTCAGAGTCCACAAATCAAGTAAATGCCAGCATTTTAGAAGAAAGGAAGAAGGAGTGAATTAAAAGATACATAAGCTGGTGTTTATTAAGACAAATGTGAATGAATGCCTGTGAGTGACTGTGAATAGTTTTGGAGCTAAAGTCCTTGTAAGCAGTGGCATTGAGTTCTTTACTCTTCCAAATGTTGGAGGTGAGAGGAAAACATTCTTCTGAGAGAATTTAAATCTGAAGACAAAAGCTGTCTCCTGAACTGAATCTGTTCACTAATTAACACACACACACACACATGCACGCACACACAGTGTTTTTAGCTGTAAGAAATTACTACAATTCATAGCCTTTACACTCTAAAGTCCTTTTATTTGCCTGCAAACTATAACAAACTTAAAAGAACTGATAATATCTTTAGTAGCACATCAATATCAAGCTGCAATGCAGAAAGAATTTTCTGAAGTTCTATACAGCTCTACTTTGAAAAATAAAAAATATTTAACTTGATAGTGAGCTGGAGCATAATGTTATTGAAACCAGAGGACACATGGGATTGCTTTGTGCAATGTACTTTATCTATCAAAATCAGAAGAGAAAAAACAACCCAAGCGTTTTGTTACTTGAGTTTTGTGTCTCATGTAGAATAACACAAAAGGAGCTGCAACCACCTTTTGTTTTCTGGGGGCATGCTAAAAACACCAAACCAAAGTACTCTTGATTTGTAGGAACTCTACCCTATTAAGAAGACAAAACATTTACTGAAGAAAAACATTACCAAGTGTTCTCATCAGCAAAAAAGGTTGCTCTTTAAATACTGGGATGGAAGTAAAGTGAAGAAAACCTGGCTAAATTTGTCTCGCTGAAATTCTCACATTTCTGCCAGAAAGAAAAACTAAAAGGAAACAAATCAAAACATTAAAAAAAAAATAAGTGGAGATAAAACAAAGATGAGTTAGGAGAGGCTTGCCTTGTTTCTGCAGTATCATGGAATCATACGAAGGTTTGGGTTGGAAGGGCCATCAAAGACCATCCAGTTCCAACATCCCCCTGGCCACGGGCAGGGACACCCACCACTAGACCAGGTTATCCAAGGCCCCAACCAAACTGGCTTTGGACTAAGGATGGAGCAACCACAACGTCTCTGGACAACCTGTTCCAGCATTTTATTACTCTCATAGTAAATAATTTCTTCCTAAAATCTAAATTTACCCTCTTTTAGATTAATATGACATCCCACAATGACATTAATTTCATTAGTTTCCCAAAGTAATTATTCAGGATACTTGCAAAACAAGCCCTCTTTTTTTAAAATACTTCCTACATTCTAAGGCTAAGTTGCTAAGTTTGCATCACTCCATAGTGTAAGATCATCTCAAGAACTTGTTCTATTTAAAAGTTTGCTTCTTGTCATGTTGTATTTCTTCTGGTGCATATGATGTTCTCTTTTACCATTTAAAACACCCTGGAGAACCGGTGTTTTACCATTTCCCCATTTCTAAATCTACTTTGTGTTGGCTTTTCAGTCCTCTTGATAGTAAGATTAATAAAACACTGGAATTCTTGTAAATCAAATCGGGTGGAAAATATTTGAGGCAAAGGCATCAGTATTTCATGTGTATGTTTCAGCAACATTAATCCCCTAGTCTATATAAAGAACGCACTTAGAAGTTTCTAAATTGAAAGCTTTTAATGGGGAAATAGTTCACCATCTCAGGGCACTCTTTCTGAGGAAGTGTTTTGATAGCAGCTACCTAACATTTTCACAGTGTTCTTCTTATCTGGATAAGCTTTATAATCCTGACCAGGTTTCTTTTTTGTCATAACGGTTTCTGTCTTCAGGGTGCAGCTGGGCAGACAACAGGGATGTTGGCCATTAGGGTATGAATACATTTCGACTTACATTCTCTCTTCCCTGTTTCTTTCAGGATCTGGTTACTATGTCCAGGGCCGAGATGAGTTGCCGGAAACTGCTTGGCTGCATCAGCAACTAGAGACATAAAAAGCAATTCAAGAAACAGAAGACTGTAGGCTCCACTGCTGACCAGCTTGAAGAGCATCAGCAGTGGAGAACTATGATAATACAGCAAGTCCTGTTACTTCTGTTGCTCTGGATGTGGCTGCCGCATCCCTGCCACACAGAAATGCTGTTCAGAAGGACTTCTGATCTCAGACCCAAAAGCTTTGGGGGACGTGCATCAGGGCATGATGGAAAAGCAGTTCACCGCCAGAAGCGAGGCTGGATGTGGAACCAGTTTTTTCTTTTAGAGGAATACACAGGATCTGATTATCAGTATGTGGGCAAGGTAAGTTTCTCATTAATATTTCCGTGTAATTGTCAAGTTTAGCTAACTTCCTACAGAACCCTAGTTCCTGTGTTTTATTTCTCTTGCCCTGCTAGAATCACTAATTTAATATTGCTTGTTCAAATTTTTCAGAAATAATAGAAATAAACAAATGAACACATCTTTGAAAAATGTGTTTGCTTTAGCACGCTGATCCTACTAGCAGCCCACTCAGTATCTCTTCTGTATCAAAACATAATATTTTATAATTCATTATGAATTTTTTAAATATCCTTTTTTAATACTTCATATTTCATACAAGATAATACATTCTTCTTCTGTGCTTATGTTTGAAGAATTTAACCTATTTTGAAGAAAAATGTTCTTTCTCTTTAACTCTCCCTGAATTTTTAATGCAACACAGTGAGTAAAATTCATTAAAAACTGTGTGATAGAAATTAGGCTTCCAGTAGAAGTCAGCAGAATGCACATATGACTGTGTAGCATATTAGATGGAAGTGTCATTTAAATTATTTTTAGTTGACCCTATATTTTGCCATGTGATTTCTTGAAAAATGCGTAATGTTTAATGCCATAATAATATTAAAATGGGTACAAGGAATTAATTTTAAATGGCAGTTTGTTTGAAAGTGGAAATTAGTGTCAGCAGTAGTGGGTACCAGTACCAATGGTTGATGATAGACACAAATTTCATTTTTGCTAATCCAGATTTTCATTGTTTACATGGTTTTGAACTTGTAAAATACTGCAGCAAAGTACTGACTTGATGAAAATTACAGAGTAGCTGAGGTTGTAAGGCACCTCTAGAATTTTTATAGCCTAAACCCCCTACTCAAAGCAAAGCTAGCTAGAGCTTGCTCAGGACTATGTCCAGTCAGATTTTAAATATCCAAAAGTGGAGATTCCACAATCTCTCTGGGGAACCTGTTCCAAGAATGTGACCATTCACTCTGTAAAAAGTTTGTTCCTGTTAAACAGGAATTTCCTGCCCATTGACTCACATTCTGCCACTGGGTATCACTAATAGAGAGACTGGGTCTGTCTCCCTCAGTCCTTCCTATCAGGTATGTGTATACCATACTAAGGTCCCTGCTGAGCCTTCTCTTCTCTAGGCTCAACAGTCTCAGCACTCTCAGCTTCTCCTCACATGAAAAATACTGCAGTTACTTAATCATCTTAGTGGCCTTTTGCTGGACTCTCCAGTAGCTCCATGTCTGTCTTCTACTTGGGAGCCCAGAACTGGACACAGCACTCCAGATGTGTCACCAGGGCAAAGCAGAGACAAAGGATCATCTCTCTCAATCTCCTGGTGACGCTTTTCCTAATGGAGCCCAGGGTACTGTGGACCTTCTTAGCTGCAAAGGCGTATTGCTGGCTCATGGTCAGTTTGCTGTCCATGAGGACCCCAAGGTCCTGCTGTGCAAACCTGCCCAGTGGAGCACGGGATATGTTTATTATAAAATATTTACATAAAGGCTTATGAATGTTGGGAGGGAGGTTGTGAGAAAGGAAGTGCTTATTAAAACTTAGAAAATTTAAATACTAAGTTAAGATTTTAAAGTTAAAACTTATGAATGAGTAAATTGTCTTTTTGTTTCCGCTTTTTATTTGTTGCTTTGAGCCTGTAATTTTAGCACTAGCATTTGGATGATACACCCATTTCCAGAGGACATTGAGAGCTCTCTAAATAATCCTTACATTTATTTCATTCACTTATCAAGTGTAGTCATGCCTACCAAGTGTTCCAAAGTATCTATGCCAGTTTCTCAGTCCAGAACAAACTGATCGCTTATGAAAATCGACCTTGCCCACAAAATAAAAAATGTCACTGTATCAAAACATTATACTATTATATTTGGAAACATATTGTTCCCAGAAGCCCTGAAAAATAAATAGCTTTGCAAGCCACCCTGAATTTCAAACTATTTAGCTGTTGTAGGTACCTTCAAGTTAAATTAAGGTGAAACAACACCAAACATTTGGTTAAACATTTTATTTATGGTAGAAACAACTAGAACTAGAAAGCCTAATAGTGGGTGGTGTGGCCTCTTGCTGAAATATTTACAGGATGAAAAGAGTAAATAAGGAAAAGGAAAGAGAGAGATCACCACCCTTGGATCCTATATGGATGGGCACATGCATGGCTCCTTGGGTTTGTCTCTGTTATGGTTTAGTCCCCACCTCACGGTAAGCAAATTACCTCTAGGTCGTGCCAGCCATGCCCCTTGAGGATTTATATGGTTCTTGTTCCAGAAAGGTCTTTGTCTTCTGTAAAGGTGCCAGGGGTCTTTCAGATGGTCGTGAGCCCCTTCCTCAAATGAACTCTGCACGACCTCTGCCCTTACCTGGCTGTAAGAATACAGAACTGCATCATCCTCCAACAGCCCTCTGCATTCCCCACTAACCAGCTTTTCCTTTGTGGTTTATTGTCATTACCTAACTGTTTTCTGCCGCGATGTTTGAAACATCAGCACTCATTGAGCCTTTCAGTCTCTGACACACATTTACTCATTTGCATTAGAAAAAAGAGAGAGATGTTGATAAACACCTAACTACTTTGGCTGAGGAAAAATAAGTATTTGCAAATGAAAAGTGGTAAGAAAAGACAGGTAAAACTGTAAATAAGGACTGTAGAACTGTGAAAAACCTCCAGGAGCAGTTAAGACTGCATTTCCACCTTTTTTTTTTTTTTTCTCTGTTTAGAGCTCTGTTTATTTGCGAAAAAAGTTGCAAATTTGAGCAAGCAAATTTAAAATTACCCTGAGTACTTAAAGCCACCCTATAATGATTTTCTTAGGAGTTTGGGAAAAGTGTAGAAAATACATGCAAAATGAAGAATACCATAGCATTGTATTTGCATGGGGAGAGTTTTACACAAAGGAAGCAAAAGAAAAGAGATTATATGTGGAGCTAAAAATTGATTGTTATGCTAATTTATGTATTAGCAGCCTGACAGTCGAAATTCTCAAATTATTAGAGGAAAAATATCTATCTCTTTTCCTGGTGTTACATTCAACTTTCCAAAGGCCACCTGTGTTATACAGTTAAAAGGTTTCTGGATATTTCCTTTTATCTGATTTTTATCCAAAGCCAAAATGATTTGGATAGGTAAGTGATATGGAATGCCACTTTCCTGATAATTTCTCTGCAACGTATTTGGAGACAGTCTTTGGAAATTGTGTGAGATAGAGTGCAAAATATATCTCAGTTATTGTGGTCAATGACTAGGAGACACTGCTTGTCATGGAGAGGTTTCAGTCAAAAATTAGTACTAAGTGTGATTTTTAAAACTGACAATAATAGATTGCAAACATTACAGTGAAAGGATTAGCAGAAATTCCAAAACTGAATCTACCAGATTCATCTGGATTTGTGATTTACATCTGCTTACTGTATCATCTCATGATTGATGTATTTTTTCTTGTTTATTATCCTGCATCTATATATCTGCCAAGGGAGCTTGAAAACTGTTGAATATCACATGATTCTTGAAAACAGTGTCTCCAATTCACAATGCAATTTATGCATTCATTTATTCACTGTTCAAGTCGGCTTGAGCAGGTTCTACTACAATAATGATGGAAATGAGGTTCAATGAATGAATGGGATACATAATCCAGTAACAGCTGAAGAGTTCCTTTTCTAAGTCAACGATGCTTGTGAAATGGTAGCAAAGTACATATTGAGTGATTATGGACATTCACTGGTTCCTTCACGTCCGTATTTATTACTGTTACAGAAAAGGAGGATGGTCATCCTTTCCTCCATGTAATACACAGCATCCTGAGGGCAGAAAAAACCCCACAATGTAAATGAATTTTGTACATGCTGAAATACAAATTACAGTGGTAGTTTCTAGTAAAAGTTGAAGCTATAAAAAAGAGCAGTATGGGAAACCAGACCTGTATATGTATTACACAATTTATCTTTGAGCTATCTTTGCCAAAATATAATAGAAGATGCTAATTCTGATAAAAGGAAATTTTCCCAATTTCAGAGAAACAATTCAGGGATGTTCCAAAACAAGCCTAAACCTCATATAAGAAAAGTAATTTTATCCATATTTGTCGTTACAGTTATGGATAATATTTCCTTTATGGGTTTTTTGTGCAGTTTGTGTAGGCTCTGTTGTACCTTCCTTACATAATGAAAGCTGATTCATAATTTTTATTTATTTTTTTTAGTATATAGTTTTCAGGAAAATATATTATTTTTCAGATAAAGTTCTGTGATTACATAGTACTATGCATTTTCAAACTTGTTCTAAAAAACTTCAATTTGAGTATATCCAGAAAAAGTGTGCCTTTTGAATCTAAAATTATACTCTAATATTTTAGTCACCTAAAGGAAGCACTAGTATGTACCAACAGTGTCTTAATACATAGTCATTCAAAATAAGTTTATAAATAAGTTCCTCAATTTACATTTTCTTTCCTTATTATTTCACCAGGTCTTGCATTTGTTTCATATTTTTCCCACTTTGCTTTCTGAGATAGACAGTGACTTTTTTCACCAATTTTCATCACGGTAGTTCTATTGCATAAAGGATCAACTGACATGAATTTTTCAGTACTTTGAGAGACTGAAGTTCTTAGCCATACTGCAGTAGTTTTTAGTATCTCAAAAGATAACTTACTATACACTTGCACATGAATTTTTATATAATTTTGAATTATCCTGGCAGTATTCATAAGTGCTTGCTTCTAAATGCACCCATTATCTTCAGTGGTTATAAAGAGCAGAAAACTTTAACCTCACATAGTTTCTCTCAGTTTAAGAATCCCAACACAGGATTGATTATCAGGAAAGGACTTGGAGTATTAGCCAGCTGTGCATACATAACAGTTTCAAGAACAGCTACTGGTTCATAGCCTACCTTTTTCTTTTAGTAAAAATCTGTGGATGTTGCACCACAGAACTGACACTTGAAGGAGGGTCCCACATCCTTACCTGGATAAATCTTGAAAGACAACTAAACCAAAAGTGGCATTGCTTTAAATACCTCAGCAAAAGTGTAGGGCTTAACAAAAGTGGGAATGGAGCCCAGGACAGCTTACCACCCAGTCATAAAGATGTAAAGTAGGAAAGCCTCAGATGTTTCTTGTACTCTAGTTAAATAGATTTGTATTGGAAATATATACACAGTTTTAAGTTAGTGTCTTGGTATTGGCTAGGATAGAGTTAATTTTCGCAACAAGCTGAGATGGGACACAACTCGACAGATAACCCAAACTAGCCAAATGGCATGCTCAGCATAAAAAGGGACTAGTGGAAGGGTAGTGTGGCTCCAGGACAGTCTGAGTGGCTGCTGTGTATGGTTATCTGTTATCTGGCATTGTATATCACCTGTTGCATATATTCTAGGTAGTATCGTTATTTCCCTCTCTTTTTGTTCTCCATGTAAACTGTGCTTACCCCAACCCAGGAAGTTTGTCTTTGTCTTCCCATTCTCCTGCACATCCCACCAGGCCGTGGGGAGAGGAGCAAGCAGCCATGTGGTGGTAAACTGCCACTGGGGCTAAACCATGATAGTATTGCTAGTATTCCTTCATACTGTTAGGTATTGCTAGTATAGCTTAATATTGTTTCATATAGCCCATAATACAATCACAGTTGCTTTACATAGAATGTTTCAGTATCAGAAGGAAAAATATGCATTCTCCTTAAAGTCCATGTTCTCTCAACATAAAAGGATAAAGATTAGGTAAGGTCAGACTTACATAGACTTGATACTGTCAGATTTAAGGAAACAATTAAACAAAAGAATTTCCTGAGAAAAGTGAAACCCAGAATCCCATCTGGGCAAGAATTTTGAATAGACTTTTCTTTCTGATGCAATGGATACCATAAATACTGGCTTTGGACAGGGTAATACAAAAGAGTATGTTGTCTTGATTTCAAAGGGTTTGCCATCAAGTGGGACACACACACAAAAAAAAACCCAAACAGTCCCAGTGAAGTGTTGCTGTTTTAGTGGTAAGATGAAGACTTCCCAAATCCTTTTTTAAGAATGATGTATTTTGATTCCTGAAGAGTGTTTCTACCATCTCTCTTTGTTTTCTAATGATCTTTTGTCTCATGAAAGTCTAAAGAGGAGGATTTTGAATTGGAAGTGCTTATATGCAGGCTTAGTATTTACTGCAAAGATCTGATTGAGCATAAAATGCTTTTCCTTTCAGGGAAGGGAATTTAGTTGTGTGGCCCTGAAGTTCTGTAGAGGTTGCATTTTCAGCTAGAGCAGATTCTTGTAACAGGGATCAATAAAGAATAATGGAAAGGGAGGAAAGATAGGCTGCAAACTGAAAAAATGGATTGTGACCTGCTGTGTGTAGGACTCCGCTGCCTAGGTGAAAGAGGACCGTTTGTCCTTTAAGTTTCCACTTGGTCTGGTTAGTTTTGGTTTGGTTTTGAGGGCGGTGTGGGGTGTGTATCTTCAAAAATCTTATCTGATTAAAGGTACTGCATTGTGGTGGAATCAACACTCGAGGCACTAAAACATTTAGAAAATGATTTCTTTCTCAGAAAGAAAACACATAGACTGTGAGGAGAGTTATTTAAAACACCATTTTATGTCAGGGATATGAAAGCTTGCTTTTGGGGGTGCATGTGTGGGCTCCTAGATATTTTAGCATAGGTCAAGAGTGTCAGACTGAAATAAGTTTCAGTTTATTTTCTTTTAGAAGGACTTGTTCTTTTCTACCTCTTATTGTAGTCCAGAACACAGGAACTATGATGGCTTCTCAAAACATATAGTACAACCATGATTTTTCCATTGGAAAACCAGCAAAAGCTTCCTGTAAGATTGTTCTGGTGGCTGACTGATTGTTTCTGAGATAAAATTCCTTCAGAATTTAAAATTCAGAGATTGCTGAGATAAAATTGTTTCTCCAATTGTCTCAAGATCCATCTTATTAAGGAGTTTATGACTAAAACTGGTTAGGTTCATAATTTACTCTGAAGTGAGCAGCAGGTTTATATATTCTGTTTGCAAAAGGACTCTTCCTTTGGAAACTTCAGTGCACGTCAGAGTCTCTGACTTCTTGCTTCATTAAGCAGCAGCAGAAAGTACTGGTGGAAAAGAACTGACCTGGCTGAATAGTAAATTTTTAATCCCATAAAGAATGAATTATTTGTTATCTGTGCTGGATGTATTCCGACAAGATAGTGGGTTTTGCTGGATGACACAGGACAGAATTAACAGCCCTGGACAGATGTCCATATATATGAGTTTCTTAGAAGTGCTAGTAACAACAGGGCTTGGGTCATTTGGGTTGGGCATGCTGAGGGCATATTCAGCCCAACTGCTTAAGGTGATGATACCCAGTGTCCAAATTATCTGATGTTAATTTTGGGTAGACATACCAGGCACTGTCAATGGAAGACCTAAGTGAGCATTCCCTGTTGCCTAGATGAGCAAATTTTGTAAAAGGTAAGGACAAACACATACCTACAGTGAAACTCTTCACAGTCAAATTGAACTGGAATGGATTACTGTCCTGTTATACTTTCTTTGGGGTGCAGGCTGTGTCCAATAAGCTGAGGGTACATGTTCCAAGGTCATTCTCAGGGAGGTCAGTGTCAATATTTGTTCTGTTAATGAAATGCCGTATGTCTCAAATGCCTCTTTGCTTAAAAGCTGTCCTTATAGACCAAATAGGCAGACTGCTTTGGCATTGTGCTTTTTCTCTAAAATGGTAAATAGGACTGTTCATCTAACCAGAACCACCTAGCACTCCAAGAAACATGTTTCACAAACCCAGTGGGGCCTCATCAGATGTTAGTAGCTCAAATTGTCAGGTGAGGATTTGGAGGAGATAGAACACATATTGGATGGAAAAAGAGAAGGAGACGGAGAAAGAGAGGGGAAAAATAATAAAAATCAAAGGATAGCAAAATGAAACCATAAACCTAAAAAGATGAAAATGTAGGCTGACAGTGTTGCCATTCGAACTCTAGCTTACCACAGAAGATCTGGTTTTACAGAACTGGAAAGCAACATCTCATATATTTTTACTACTATATGAGTTGGAAACAAGGGAAAGAGCTCAGAGCATGCCAGCGCCTATATGGGTGCTGTTTGGCTAACAAAAGAATGAAAGCAAGTGCACTCTGACTGTACTTTAGAATCAGAACTCAAACTGTGCTATGTCAGAGAGATTTTGTGTGTGCTTGCGTATTGTTTTGATGAGCACACTTTACGTCGAAGCTAAGACTGGCTTTGTTTCCAGAGTGCAGGAAATGTCTACAGCAATAGTGGCAGTACTTACAATAGAAACAACTCATGGAATGAAGGCTTGCTTCTGGTCTGAATTCGAGAAGAGGTTAAGTATAATGAGAGACTGAGTGGTTAGTAAGGTCCTGATAGTCCCTGGGTTAGGTTTCTGAGAAAACGACTTTAAAATATTTGACTTTTTTCTTCATCTAATAATATCAATAGCAGTGATCTGCCATTTTGAAAGTAATTTCTAAAAGAGACAGTTCTGCTTTCTGCAAGCACAAAGTGCAATAGCATCGACCAGTTTTTGGGAAGATTTAGAGGGAAGATAGTCTAAGTTAGGGGCATCCTTCCAGAAGGTGTAAAACCACCAGTAAGATGCATTTTGCTGCCTTCATGGAGAAAAGATAGAGTTCTCTTGTGTGGTTTCAAAACTGAGAGATGTATATGATTATGCATTGCACTTAAAATGGCATCATGCTTCAAAATAGTGTAAGAAACACTGAAGTAGTTTACTCTGAACTATCCAATTCCTTTCAGTTCAATTTCTCTTTCAATTTTAATATTGTATCTGCTTGTCATAAAAAGATGCTTCAAAAAGGAAAGAACTGATAAAACTGAAATGATTTATATTCATAGCCATAGTTCAGGAAAACTAGAGTCCACTTCATCACTGTGTATTCATTCACTCAAGGATTTAGAAAACATAATAGAAAAGGGAGTTTTAGAAATGTTTGACCTACTCCTTGTTTGAAATGAGAAATGTATAAACAGCCAACAGTTTCAAAGACAATTCAAAGGCTGATGTTGTAAGGGCTTTTCTTTCTCTCTCGCTTTCTCTTGATTTATTTATTTATTTTTTTAAAATCAAATGCAGATGACCTTTTAAATATCCTATATACACAGATAGCAAGGAAGAGCCAGGGTAATACTGAGGGAAAATCAGTGACTTGCAAAAAAATACCCATGAGGGAGAGAGTGCTAAGAAGTTAAAAGTTGATGTTTACCCTTTTAAAATGTCTTCCTGCTGGAAGCTTTTCCTTATAAGAGTGTATTTGTCTTTGAAGACAGTTAAAAATAAGGTAAACCAAGAAGACTGTAATGGCAATTTTTTTCAAACTCTCCAAAGCCTTCTGTATTAGTAGTATCTGTAAGTATCAGAACAGTAATTAGCAGTAAGTAACAGGCAGCAAGTAGCTGTACAGTCAGTGCATCTGAAGTCCTTGGCAAACAGAGTAAGATTTGTTTGCAGGACTGAAGAAACATTGTCCAATTCATCAGTGTCACTTCCTCAAACTAAATTCTTTGTTTCGCAAATCTTTTAACAGCTATTTACTTGAGAGTGTTAAAGGACACTTTAATTGTGTTAATTTGACAATATTTTGATCTGTAATAATTTAAAATATTCAACCACATACGAGTTAATACCCTCTTCAAGACTGGGAAGAGAAGCTTTCTTCTTTTTGTGTCAAAGATCCAGTTCACAGACCATTCAGTTACCTGAAGCACAGATGCAGGCTACCTTATTTGACTGAACACATAACAGCTTAGAAAGGTAATAATAAATAATTAAATGGCTTAACATGCTAAAACACATGTCCAAATAAACTTTATGAAAGCATCCAGATGGAAAATACAAGCTGGAAGACGGACCATTATGTTCTGTGATATTCATGATACTGTACTTTTGAAAACTATATAGTTGCAAATATTACTGCCTACACTGTAAAATTCACATCATAGAATCATAGAATGGTCTGGATTGGAAGGGACCAGAAGGATTATACAGTTCCAACCCCCGTGCCACAGGCAGGAGATTCCAGAGGGATCTTGACAGGCTTGAAAGGTGGGCCCGGGGGAACCTAGTGAGATTCAACACGACAAAGAGTAAGGTCTTGCACTTGGGCCCGAAGAATCCCAGACATAGATACAGACTGGGAGAAGAGCTCCTTGAGAGTAGCCCTGCTGAGAAGGACCTGGGTGTCATGGTGGATGAGAAACTTAGCATGAGCCAGCAGTGTGCTCTTGCAGCTCACAAGGCCAATGGTATCCTGGGCTCCATTAGAAGAGGGGTGGCCAGCAGGGACAGGGAGGTGATTGTCCCTCTCTACTCTGCCCTCATGAGGCCCCATCTGGAGTACTGCATCCATATCTGGGGCCTACAATACAAGAAGGATGTGGAACTATTGGAGAGGGTTCAGAGGAGGGCCACAAAGATGATTAATAATACAGGGCTGGAGCAGCTCCCCTACGAGGCTGGGGGAGCTGGGCTTGTTCAGCCTAGAGAAGTGAAGGCTGTGGGGGGACCTTATTGCAGCCTTCCAGTACCTGAAGGGCGCATACAAACAGGAGGGGAATCAAAAGGGTAGACAACAGCAGGACAAGGGGGAATGGATTGAAGCTAAAGGAGGGAAGGTTTAGATTAGATATTAGGGGGAAGTTCTTTATGGAGTGGTGAGGTGCTGGAACAGGCTGCCCAGAGAGGTGTTGGATGCCCCATCCCTGGAGGTGCCCAAGATGGCTGAGCACACAAATTTTCCAGAGGAAAAAAATTTTCTAAACACTTCTAAGAATCTGTAAAAATTTAAGAAAATCTCAGTGCTTAATTGCAATTCTGTTCATCTCTTCTGTTCCCCTTTTACTAGTTGTAGAACAGCCTTGCTCCTTCATATTGACTTACACCGATACTCTGTGCCTTTTATTTCTTACATCTGTGGTCTTTAGTCCAGTTATGCTACCTGGATTTACAGTTATTTTTTTACGTGCAATGCAGACCCACACCAAATTAACTTAATCATGGGTCATTTTTATTTAAGCAAAAAGTGTGAGTGCTCTCTCTGCTTCTGAACTTTTATTTTATTCCTTCAAGCCTGCCTTTCTTTTCAACTTGCCTACATATATATCTCAAAGCCATGGTGGGAAAACATGAACGTGTTATATTTCCTCTTGATGTAAAGTTCAGGGTAACTGTGATGTCCTTAATTGCCAGTATTTCAGTGACTTGCGATTTATATTTATTGCCCAAAGAATATCTGTCCTTAATAATCCTCAAGCAAATGACATTTATTAAGATAAGTTTGGAGGGAGAGGTTAGACTTGATTTGAAAGTTTTTAGGGTGAAACTATGGTGGCAAAAAAACCCAACTCTCCCCCCTCCTCCCCCCCCAAAAAAAAGAAAACCCCTACTTTGTAGAAAAAATTGGAAGGGTGCCATTCTGAGTATTTTGTAGAGTGGCTACAAGATGCAGTAGAGCACTTTGTTTCCTCCCCATCCAAAACCAATTGAGTAAGGAAGCACATTTTCCTCACATTTAGTTTAGAGACTGATTTATGGTATGAAAATGCTACTCTGGATTTTCTTCCTAATTTTTTTTTTAATGATATATAATACAGAAGTCTATCTGCTACAATATAGTGATTAGTAGAATAAATTATGCTTGATATGCAGAGATGATCTAGTAATAAAGATTTATTCCTTTAAGAACCCCATCTTCCAATGAGAACTTCTGCATACTATGCATAAATCAAAATTACTAAGTCTCCATTTTTATGATTGCTACCTCCACTACAAATGGGATCTTAAGGAAATAGAATTATTTAAGGAATACTATTTTGGGGTGAATATATTAACTAACAACTGCTACTACCTAGAAATCACTGTTATAAATTTTCTAGTTTAGTGCTAGATTATAAATATTATATTGATCTTATGTCTTGACAGTGAGAAAAATGAGTAACACAATTGTGTGAGGGAAAAAAGTACTTACATATATTTTGTGTTTTAAAGAGTAAGGATTTAAGGAAATGTCACAGAATCACAGAGGAGTAGGAGTTGGAAGGGACCTCTGGAGATCATCTGGCCCAATGCCCTGCTAAAGCAGGATCACCTAGAGCACATTGCATAGGATTGCATCCAGGCATGTTTTGAATGTCTCCAGAGAAGGAGATTCCACAGCCTCTCTGGGCAGCCTGTGCCAGTGCTCTGGTACCCTCAAAGGGATGAGGTTTTCCCCTCATGGTCAGGTGGAACTTCCTGTGTTCCAGTTCATGCCTATTGACTCTCGGGCACCACTGAAAGGAGCCTGACCCCATCCTCCTAATAGCTGCCCTTTAGATATTCACAACCATTGATGAGATCACCTCTGTCTTCTGCCAGTTAAACAGCTCCCTCAGCCTTTCCCCATGAGATGCTTCAGTCCCCTAATCATCCTCATAGCCATCCACCAGACTCTCTCCAGTAGTTCCCTGTCTTTCTTGAACTGGGAAGCCCAGAACTGGACACGGTATTCCAGATGTTGCCTCAACAGGAGCTTTTGTCACAAAACAATCCATTTTGAGGAAGTAGACAAAAAAGTTAAATAGGATAATGCTGTGTTCCAGTCCATGTTACTAAATATTAGGAGAACATTTAATGAATTGGAGGTACTTGTGAAATGCAAAATTAATGTGACCGAATACATGAGTTTCAGAAGAGGCTAAATGGATATAAGCAAACATCAGATAAATACACCTATGAGGTAGGAATTTTATTTTTTTTTTTTACTTTCAAAATTTCATAGAACTGTCCACTCCTTTTGTTTTTTGAAAAGATTTGTTGCTTGTCGGAGCTACCATGCAGAAATATGGCCACTTTTTTACATGGAGATGCTACTGAGAATGCCAGCTCCACAGAGGTTTCCTCAGAGGATTTAGAAATACCTTCAGCAATCAGCAGGATGTCTTAGGTTGTTCAGAAAGGATAATGAGTCTGCTATATAAATAATACATTTGGAAGATAAAGAAACTGATTGCTTGATTGTCTCTTTAGTTAGGTCAGATTATGTCACAGACCATTCTCTATGTGTCGAGAATGGCATGTTTTCCAGTAAAAGGCAAGTAAAATAAATGTAATAGCTAGAGGACTACTGAGTGGTGTTACACTGAAAAGAGCTGCATGGGATTAATCAAGGCTTATCATTTAAGAATAATGGTAGAGATTTCAGTAATACTGATGTATTTGCTAGGAAGGGATAATAAAGTGCTATAGAAAACAAAGTCATTGAAGGAGGAAGGAATACTATTTCAAGGACAAAATAGGACTGTGTACCATAGCAGAGAATTAGGAAGTTTTCTAGTATAGAATTATATTTTTTTTTTACAGACAAAAGAAAATAAGTAGGAGCTAATAGCACACAGGGTAAGAACTCAAGTTTCATGAAACTGGATTTAATTCTGGGAAAGAGTGTGCATGGGGTTCTATAGAGAAAACAAAAATAATAGAGGTTTTTGGTATAAATAATGCAGCAGTAATTTATGTAAAGCCAAGGAGATTAAAAAAAAAAGGAAAAAAAGAAAACCCAAACACTAACAGCATAACCAATACAGTATAGTTTATTGGAAATTAGGAAAGGGAGATAAGCTAAAAGAGTGTTTCTGATGATTTACAAATGCCAGAAAATGTCATAAAAGCTTTCTGGAAATACAAATGGGCTAGTCAGCTGATTACCAGAGTTCATGTAAGTTAGAAATAATTTTTCATCAGTGATGTAGTACATAGAATACAATTTTGAAAACATAAATTAACATTGCAAGGGCATGTAATTCTTATGGAGTACAGATCCTAATTTGTAACAGTGAAGATCAGGATAGGTATTCTATCTCCAGTAAAAGTAGTTGAATACAGTTCACTGGCTTGATGATGATATCTTGTATGTATACACACATAATGATAATGCCCCTGTATGACTTGTGCCATGATTTATATCCAAATCTGATTATTTTGGTATCTCACAGGTTGATAGAGGAATAAAATACACTGCATTGGTAGGAGAAGTTTTTACTTAAATTTTAATTATACTTGCCCAGTCTTAGTACAAACATGATTAAATTCCGTTAAGATTCCCCATGTAATTGTAATTCCCTAAGTAACTGAGGTGCCCACAAGGTGTCTACAAGACATCATTGTAGAAGAATCCCCAAAAACCTCTTTGGGAACTCAACACACTGGGATTTCCCTCTTAAGTGGCTGGTTACTAATGCATGCACTGTGGGGAATAAATACAAGTTAGAGATCTCAATGCAGTTGTAGGGCTGCAATCTTTTTTTGAGATGTGTTGGGACTGCTCCCATGATTGATACGTTGCAATGGAGAGATACATACTCTTTAGGAAAGACAAGAAGAGACAACAAGGAAAGGGATTTCCTGTTTATATGAAAGAGCACCAGGTTGAACATGAGCCAGCAAGGTGCCCTTGGGGTAAAGGCAGCTAATGATATCCTGAGCTGTATTAGTCAAAGTATTGCTGAGCCCAAGGGAGGGACCCTTCCCCTCTACTCAACACCAGGGGGGCCACACCTGGAGTGCGTGGGCCAGTTCTGGGCACCCCACTACAAGAGGACATGGACAAGACATGGACACGCTAGAGAGAGTTGGTGAAAGGCCGTAAGGAGAATTAAGGGACTGGAGCACCTCACATGTAAGGAGAGGCTGAGAGAGCTGGAACTCTTTACCCTGGAGTATAGACAGCTCGGGGAGGGAAGATCTTATGAAAGAAACAGCTTAGGAGGATGCAAAGAGGACAGAGCCAGAATGTTTTCACTGATGCCCAGTGACAGGACTAGAGACAACGGGCACAAACTAAAATGCAGGAGGGAAGTTCTCTCTGACAGTCAGGAAACAAATCCTGTGAGAGTGACGGAGCACTGACACAGGTTGTGTGGAGAGTCTACATCCTTGAAGACGTTCAAAAGCTTTCTAGATATGATTCTGGGCAACTGTCTGTAGATGGCCTTGCGATCAGGGAAGGGTTGAAGAGATGACCTGCAGAGGTCCTGTCAATCTTTCTGTAATATAATTGTATATCAGAGTTAAACTATAACATATTTATTTGGTAATAGTATATAGATAGGATTTTTCTTGACAATACTATTCACTAGAATAATGAATTCTGTATTTTACTAAAAGGAGAAACAAATATTATGGACAAATGAAAATACAAGTTGCATTTAAGGGTTTATACATATTTCACCTGTCTCTTCTCATGGACTGACCTTTAATACTTTGACTACCCCTGTAGGGTTATAAGGCAACAATACATCTCTCCTGGACTGGGCATTTTTTTACATTAATAGCTCCACTGGTCTCACTGTGAAATAAAATGAAGCCAGGATTCACCCAAGATGTCTTTGTCCCCTGTTTGAAATCTTACAACATTAGGTATAGCATCTGTTCAGATTCATCAGGAGTTTCCTGAGACATATGAAAAATGTCTACTCTCTCTCTTCTCTTCCTTGTGATGAAATTTAACATGTATATTATTATGCATATCACTGTTTCAGAGATTATTAAGATTGCCTCTTAATATTTTTATTCCTTAATTATGATGTCTGCCCTCCATCTTATCTGACATTTTTCTCTCCCTGGGTTGAGAGATGTTACTATTGAGTTCTCTGCGGTATATTTGTTGTTGCCCCTGAGATACCTCTTCCAAAGATACACATAATTCAGAGTATTCATGAGGTGAAAATGTACACATAATAAAGGTAAAAAATCTTCACAACTCATACCAATTTACATGTTTCAGTTATTTCAGATGGAAACAAAGATAGCCTTGTTTAACATGTTTTTAAATGGCTTCCAGCAATAGACAAAATGAACTAAGCATCACTATTTTTAATCATGTTCTGCATTTGTTAAAAAAAAATGCCATGCTTTGTTATGTATAGTGCAAATTGTACATTAGGATACATAAAAAATAATGCTGTCTTAATGGCTATTTTTTTAACAACTAGGCTACTTTATGAAAACATATATAAGATATAATAAAAATATTCTTGTTAACAAAAAAAGAATTACCAAAAATTGATTCTTAATTACCTCTTTGTTGGCATTAATTCAGAGAGCGTGAGGTTTGTGACGTTTTGTTGGGTTTTTTTTCTTAAAAAAAAGAAATCCCAAAGCTTTCAAATATATCAAAGATGCTTGGAATTCAGTAAATTAGAGATCTGTTCAGTAAATGAAAGGTCTGTGGTGTTTGAGCATATTAGACTTCATGGGCCATTCCTTGCTCGAATAGCGAGATTGATCTGGAAACTATTTAATCCTTTATACAAGATCTACTTCAGATTTTTATTTTAGTTTAAAATCAGCCAAACAACATAAAGTATGTGGAGGTTAAAAACGAAAAATTGAGCAAAATCTTATATGAGACATATTTCCATCCTCAGACCATAGTTGGTGAACAGAAATTGCTCATTGAAATAGGTATACAGGCTTGTGCCACATCAAGTAGGAGTAGAACCAAGTAATGTTACTTCATTTATTCCACTTCTTTTAATGAATGGGAACTTGAACAAGTGACATAGGTCAGGACTTTTTTGCCTTTAACATAAGAATTGCCTTCTGTCTATTCATACCCTGTCAACTGCAATAGGTATTATAGGCTGCGAGAAAGTAATGGCACTTCAATTTCAGTGATAGTTTTCTACTTTCTGTTTTCACCTGAAGAAGGGACTGTATTTATTACATGAAAGTTGTAAGAGAGCATGCATATTGACTCACGCAAGAACTCTTTGGTGTATGAAATTCAATTAGTCTCTAGTTCATGTTAGTTAAATGCTTGTGTGTCTTCTGGAGTGGAAGCTGCAACAGTCTAATGAAGCTGAAACTTTCTTGTTCTAGCTCTTTGAACATCAGCTAAAGACGTTGGCTTGAGGAGATTGGTTGTTGGCATGCTGACCAAGTGCATCTCTATAAGACTGTCTGCTGTTCCTATCATGTGTCATAAAAAATGAAACTGCTTTTCTCAGCTGAAATACTGGAAGATTTTGTCAGTGACAGGCCCATCTACCTTCTCCAGATTGTGAATAAGATAGAATAATGGGGAAAAGATGCAAGTCTATTGATGAAAAAAATGTTTTTGTTGTATAATTAGATGGTGGAAATTGAGAATCTTGATATCAGGTGATATCACTTGGTCGTGATGACTGTAGGGAGCTGGGAAAAAATATTTCTAATCCTGTGATAGATATTACTTCACCAGGGATGTGTAAAAGTAATACCAATTTTAATTTACCTCTTACCATTTTAAAACATTGGTCCAAACAAACAAAAATCTTGAACAGCAAGGAAATACTGTAATCTTTCTTAATAGAAATAGTAACGATGATTCTTATCTTTCCTTTGGATAAAGAATGAAGTAAAACTAAACTAATATACTCTGAAAATGCACTGCAGATGGGAGTTTTCAATTTCTGATCATTGATTCTTCTGAGCAAAAAAAATCTCAGAGCTCTCCTCATCTTGCATTATTTGCAGCTTAGTTTGCTCCTGCTTTATCTTTCCAGGCCTAACAAAATTCTCATTTTGAAATGTGACTTTTTTCCTTTCCACCTGTCTCCTCTTTTAAACAACACACAATAGCACAGGACTGGCAAACTGACAATATAACTGGGTGAGAAAATTAAATGTGTGACATGTCTCATTAAAACTTAGTGCAAATTCTTGCATCGCTGAAGAGAGTTGATTTAAATGTTACCTTAAGGATAAAGTGAAATACGTGAATTTCTTTGGTAAGTAAAATCTGGCTCAAAGCCATGACAGTTAAATCTGGCACCTGAAAGAATACTACACAAGACATGAGCTAATCTGAAAACTCCATCATTTAATAGTTCAGTTTGTGATGCTTAAAATAAGTATCTCAAATGTGGGTATTCTATATCAGTTATTCTCTGCTTATTTCGGACCAAACCTGCCCACTGTTGTAATTACATTGAGAGACACTGTCATTATTCTTCAAAATATCCAGAGAAGGTGCTATTATTATAATACCTGCTGTAGAAAACTTAACGTGAAATTGTGAATACTTCCACAGGTGCATTTTGGCATCACATGGCTAATATGATTACTTAGAAAAGAGCTAATAGGTTATGGTTTTCCTAAGAGAAATAAGAATTCAAACTAAAAGCTGGTTTGTTAATGCAGTCATAGTCTGATCTCCGGGTATCTGAATACCAATCACTGAAGATTGATAGAGGGACTTCTGAATGTGAAATTCAAATAGAAGTAGGTGTGACAAACCTGAAAGTCTTTTTCTGGCATTGTCATACAAAAAATTCAAATTCCAGATGTAGTTTGTATGATAAAATAGGTCTGGCTAACCTAATATAGTGTATGTTTTTCACAGTAACATCTGCTGGGTTTTTTTTGTGAAAATAGGATTAACACCTTGTATGCTATTAGAAAAAAGCTTCCACAACTTTTATATTCAATTAAGAGATTTCAAAGTTGGGTGGAATTCTTGAAGGAGGTGAGGAGAAAACCCCCTCCTGTAATTAGTAGATTTTATTTGAATCACTGGAAGTCAATTAACACAGAATTCTCACATTGAAATTTTCAAGTAATTTTAAAAGTAAAATTATTATGTTGTTAATCTAAAAATCTTCTGAAAGATCTTTCCAAAGATCTTTTGCAAATCTAAAAAGACGCTGAGCTCAATTTGATTGTGACATCTTTTCATTAGCTCATTTTATTTACAGCTACATTTACCTTGAAGAACAAGGTAATATAAATTAATAACTCTGGTTTTATTGTAAGTGAAGAAAAAAAAATCTTTTAAAACCTGCTTTTCTCTCTGTCTTGAATTAGTAACTCATTTTCTTTTTTCAGTATTCACATTACACTGCATTTTGTTACCCTCTTTAAATATTAATTATTTTCCATTTAGCAGTAACTTCCTTTTTAATTTATAGGAAATCCTTCTCACTTTAAAAGTTTGTTCAACCATTTTAGGTAGATGGACAAATATGTAAAACTGTATTTCGCAGTAATTGCAATTACTGTATGATGAAACAGACCTATAAAAAATAAAATCAACAGACATC
>VZTU01008503.1:27835-93131 GCA_013400835.1 Zapornia atra | reverse complement strand
AAAAACCCAACCAACCCAACAGAGCACAGAATTTTAACTCATTTTTATGGAATTAAAAAACCCACAGATCTCAGAAAGATGAGCAACATGAGAAATTTAAGGCCAAAAATAAGGTTTCCATTCATTAAAAGAAACATTTGGGGGACCCCCCCAGTTTATAATGAAAGTGTCAGCACTGTGTAAGTCATAACAACAGCATCACTACCACCACAGAGCTATACTGCTCACTGTACAAACAGAACCAGAAAAATGGTACATTATCATACATTAACACGCCCCCATCAGATCAGGATTTACTGAATCATGTTTCAGTGTTCTTCCTTCAGGTTAATTTGCTTCAATAATCCACAGTAAACTGCACATTTAAATGTTTACTGCAAAAGGGATGTGCAAATAATACCTGATTATGTCTGAATGTGATGATCACTGACTGGTGTGATGAGGGAGGGAAGGGTAACAAGGGAAGAAAGATACTTTTTACAACTGTAACATCTAGGATTTTTATCAAATGCTTGAATTCACCCATTTGTCTTTAACAAACAGACATGAGACTCCCAAATCATAATTCCCAAACTGCTCACTTTGGTCATCTTCTTATGACAGGGAAGTTCCTTAGGTGCCTACAGTTCAACTACGCAAATCCCCAAGCCAGGCATATAACCCACAATCTCTCATCTACTGGGGCCCAGAAATCTGACCATGACTAACCCATGCTAAGAAAACCAGGCTGCCTGGAGTGTAAAAGTAGCCACGTTCATTTTAAAACCTGGTGTATTTGTCAAATATAATCAAGGAGTCACAGCCTCAGGGTTGAGGGCACTGAAGTCCAGGTTTGATAGACTGGTTTGGGGATCAGGCTGTGCCCTTAGATTGAGTTTTACATTAAGTCAGTCACTGGACAAAAGTGGAAAGACCTACAAGGACTGGAGCTTTTGATACTCAACTTCCTTATATTATGGCTACTATGTCACAGGTATTTAATTGTTCAAATTATGTTGTCTGTTACTAAAACCTAAAACCAACCAAAAAACCAAACTAACCAACCAAAAAAACCAAACCAACCAACCAACCCAAACATGCTGACGTACACATCTTCAGCAGCAGGACTCAACAATCATAGAATCATAGGGGTTGGAAGGGACCTCAAGAGATCATCGGGTCCAACCCCCAATGGTTCTGTTTTCCATGATATTGAATCAGACTTCCCTGGGCCCACCAGACACAAACTGGATTCAATACTTCACTTTGTCTACTGCTAGCCTACAGAAAATATGAAGTCCCACATAGAAGACATGAGTGGGTTCTCCAGGACACACATGCTGTATGTGCCGAAGAAGTTGCTGCTCAGCTAGGCCTGTTACTCTAGGCCATCAGACCACTGTATCTTGAAAGACATCTACACTGTCTGAGAACAGGAGTCTTCCAAGTTCTGACATCCTCCTAGCTCATCTGAACAGAGCTGACAGACAGGGAGATGGCCTTTGTGCTCAGGAGTAAAAGGTCAAGAGGCCTAAACCACCGTAACACTCTGGGACTGAGGTGTTTCAGATCATAATTTAAAGGACTTTTTTTGTGTGTGGAGAGACACAGACAGACAAGCATAAAAAAATACAGGGCACCTAAGCTTCAGCTATAAGAGACACACACAGACATCAGGGCAGCACTTCAATTCGGAGAGCTTCTCTGTAAAACCTTATCTAAGCATTGCTAAAAGATACTCCGCCTTTCTCCATCCAAAAATCCCAACCATATTGGTTTCTCTTTTTTTCCACATGCATATCAGAAAAATATCATCCCTAAACACCCTAAAACTTATTTTGCATTATGTTCCCTTAATTGAAAAAGTGCCTATCAACACAATAAAAAAGGCTACAGATCCTTTTAATTTACCACACATCAATTGCTCCCTGAGAAAAAGCAGATCACATACTCGAAAGATGTGATGAAGATACAGTAGGTTTAAACAGAGCCATCCCAATCCTTTCAGTGATGGTATAAATCTTCAAATCTCAGTGGAAGAGCCTAGTATATTCCTATTGTTACTGGATCACTGACAGAACAGACTCAACTGTTAAGGAGCTTCTAATGTGACAATTTATATAAGCAGAGTAATTAAAGTATATTAGAAATCCAGATAATCTCCCCCAATCAAACCAATGAAGGGCAGCTCATGGGCATTCAAATCACACATTGCAATTTAGCTCAGGGTCACCTTCCCAAGTAAAATATCATCAACAGAAAATACCTTAAACTAAATGATCCTTGCTCATTACTAAACGTACTCAAGAAATTACAAAACGCTCTTTGAAGATACAAATATTTTAAGAACAGTTAACCACTTCAAACAATTATTTTTTTCCTATCAGTGATTTGAAGACTAAAGCCAAGTTTCTCAGACATTACTTGGGATATTCACTGAAACATACAGAAGAATGAAGAAAACATGAGACCTTTTTAAATGCTGCAATGTGAGTACAGCAGCAGCAGTATTTTCTCATATTACTGGACTGTGGCTTAGTACATGCAATGCAAGTTGTCAGTAATTAAATAATTACAGTACCAACAGCTAGGGAATCTAGCTCATGATTTTTTAATATTCTCACAAGCAATTATATTTTTTACTATGCCTGTTTGGGGTGTGTGTGTTTGTTTTATGTATCTTCTGCAAGTAAGTCTATCAACTACACAATTAAAAGCATTTGATTGGACAAATAAAGTAAATCAAACCCAGAACTCTAATGCTTTCCACATATAAGTTATATTAATTTAAAAAAAACCAACAACCCAAACATAAAAACAACCCCCCCTCCAAACATAACCATTGTAACTCACCCCTTAATAAGTAAAAATGGAAAACATACCCTATTCAAATTTTAAGTCAATATTCCAAACTTTTTTTTTTAACCAACAGATGGCTGTAATACACAGCTTGGCAGCTATTTCATTAAAGAAATATGATTCAAGAAATGTGTCTCTTCTCTGCCTGAAACTAATACAGAGGAATTTGGTAGATCCATGTTCTTCACTAAATTCTTTTGATTTAAATGTACCATTACAAAGAGCACGTAGCACAGAAAAAAAGTTAACTGCAAGCCTCAGGTTTTAAGGCAGTCACCTTTTCCACAGAAATATGGAACCAATAATACATTATGTTAGGATATATAACCAGCAAAGTTACCTATTCTTGCTTGATCCATTTTCCCAATCAAAGAATCACTAAAATTAGTAAAAGTGACCATGACCTGATCCACTTCAGAGTTTTCAAACCAGGCATTCAAAGTAAAATACGATAGTTTGTCAAGCTACAGCATCTCTGAACACATCCATCCCCTGAAACATTATTCATTCCTTGGGAGTTCACCTTCTGGATTTTTAGAAGGAATTAGCTCATAGGAGTGTCAAATGATTCAATATCCAGGTGTAAGTTTGTTTTTTTTTTCCTACCAGAAAGCCAAAGCACAAAGGCCAAAGCAGTACTGCCCTGAACATTCCCACCCTTTACTAGAGATCAGCAAAAGTTCCCAGCATACCACTGTCAGAGACAAGAGGATAAAAATAGTCTGTTTTAAAACTCATGGGGTTGCAGGAAGGAATGTGCAAATCCTTCAAATAGGAAAGTGGACAGACAGCACCTGCTGTAAAGTTTAACTCAGAAAGAAGAAAACCAGAAATGAAGTGACCTCCAAGCACAGCCAGCTCTCCATCCTCTGTAATACCACTTCTTTCATCACATTGTGCCTGCAGCGACCTTTCCCCCCTGCACTCTATGGCAGAAGAGAGACCTGGAACGTATTATGATCAGCCTGTCCTGTGCTGACTCTTCCAGGTGACTGCAGATGCAGTAAGACTTGCAGTGATCTGGGCCAAAGAGATGCCATAATCGTGAGATGCAAGTGTAAGCTGTCATACAAACACCTGCAAGAATTTTTCACTGGCTGTTTGATGAAGGTCTTAAATACATTGGGAAATGGGCCAGCAGTCTACCTGAAACACTTACTAAATCACAAGATACAGCAAGCATTTGGAAACTAGCACAAAGTAAAATAATGGGCAAGAAAAAGGAAATCATACTTGAATTTTTTCTTTACTTGTTGGATTCCCTTTAAAGGGAAGCAAAGCAAATGTCACCAAAAGTGTGATTCTACAATGCGCAATACTGAATTCACAGTGAGGGTGACAGAGCACTGGGACAGGCTGCCCAGAGAGGCTGTGGAGTCTCCTTCTCTGGAGACATTCAAAACCCACCTGGACACGTTCCTGTGCAATTCAGTCTAGGTGATCCTGCCCTGGCAAGGGGTTGGACTAGATTATCTTTCGAGGTCCCTTCCAACTCCTAATGTCCTGTGATACTGTGAAGAAGGGGCAGTAAGTTCCCAGGACCTTCTACGCATTTAACTTTACAATTTAGAGGAAAGCTGTTCATTAATAGGTCTGCAGTCATCACAGATACAAAATGTCAACACATCTTATATTGCTCCTTCAATCTACTGATCTGTAGGCAATACTGTTTATGTTTAGATGCAGAAGACTAGGAAATGTTTTTCTTAATTACTCTAAATTGTTATTGTGGATTTCTTTTAGAATGCAAATATTTTCCTGAAGCAATCACTATTTTATAAGCAAGCAAACAGCGTAACAATCCCTTAGTTAACCACTAAATGAATTCATCAATAAATCTGTTTACCCAATTTTGAATGGGTAGTCTTGATGAGCCTAGGTGAAGAAACGTCCAAGGCAACATCCACAAGACCAGACTAATGATAATAAATAAACAATTAAATAAACAGTCTTCATATCAAAGAGATCACCTCCTGATATCAAAGATTCTCATATTGACTGGGACGAAAAGTGTTAATGCTGTGATAAAAGGTTTTCAACTGCAGTTGAATCATGTGAAGATTATCAATATAGCAGCAATGTACAAAGGGGCTTCAGGAAGGTTACAGAGTTTAATGTAATCCTCTCTATAGCTAAGCACAGTAATAGAGAACCCTATGTTCACTGTGACAGCACATTGCATGTGCTCAGTAATACTTTTAAAATATACAGGGAGAACAAGATAGCCCAACATCTTTACTACGCTCAAATACAAAGTAAAGATATTAACAAGAACAGACACTCAACCCTAAAACACAAAGGTACTAAGAAGCCAAAAGTTTAGAGATGCAGAATATTAGTTAGCACTTTCTCCTTAACAGTTCTCAGAGGATTTAACGACATCACCAAAAAGACAAGTTGCTACGACCATAATTTAAATGCAAGCAACAAAGCCCTACCCCGCTTTGGCTAGGTCTGCTGGGAGGGAGTATTATATCCACTTCAGTCACCCTAGCAAATTTGTGCCAGAGAGTTCTTGTTTCTTCCTATCCACATTTAACTAAGGTGAGGTTGCAAGAGCAGCAAAGACAACGTAATGTGTGTTAATTCAGTTGAAGTAGTTCACATTTCAGTTTGTGGAACAGTCTTGGTAAAAACGAAGAGCTAATTTGAGCCTAACTGCAATTTTCCTTCATTACCTTCAGTGGTATTCAGCCAGCTTTCTTTGTATCTTTAATGTAAAGTATAAACTGGAACACACAAAGTGACTCTCCACTATACAAAATCTCAAGTCCCATGAGAGTCAGTCCAGGTACTCCCCTCAAGCAGCAGGGTTCAGCTGCTCACAGATCTCAGCCAAGCACTCTATGCTAGAATCTACACTGGTCAAGGCACTGGGAGTCATCTTGTTGCTTTGAACAGGTAAAGTCAGTGCTCAGTTATTTCAAGAAACAACACAGAAAAAGCAGACATTTTAAAAAGCCTAAGTGGCCTTCCAGCTTAGGTCAGAATCAAAATCTTTTAATCCTCTGCAAGAACAAACAAAGAAAAATAAAGAAAAAAAGACAGGTTGCATTTGAAGTTGATTCTATCCTAGGCTGTCATTTCATAGAATCACAGAATCAGAATGTGTAGGGGTGGAAGGGACCTTTAGAGGTCATCTAGTCCAACTCCCCTGCAGTAAGCAAGGACATCTTCACTAGATGAGGTCACTCTGAGCCCTATCAAGCCTGACCTTGACTATCTCCTATTCAGGAGATATCTCCTCTTATTTTATCTCCTATTTTATCTCCTCCTATTTTAGTTCACATACATACAAAAATAAACCCCACCTAAACTAAACAGTACACGTAAATCATTGCCATTTCACAGAAGTTAAAATAGGTCCATTTCAGTTCTTGAAAACTTCCTTTGAATAGCAATCATGGTAACAGACTGACATTACAATTAATTCCGATCAAAATAAGACAAAATTCCCCAATAAATTCCTGTACCACATGCAAAATTTCAGAACTCTGAATATCTCAGCCTCTGTTGCAGTGTTCTGCACAAGTCCTCTCAGATTCGCTAGTGAGCTGAGTGCCATACAACCTGACCCGTAAAAGCTGTCTTCCGCCACCCCCCATCAGGTCCCAAGTATGTTCAACAGGCAACTGAATTATGTTAAAGGCAGATATCCAGTCATGAGGGCAGAGTCTGCAGACACATCACCTCAAATGATGAGAGTTTAAAAGAAAAACCTGCAATCCACCACTGACTGACTGGGGAGGGATGGGACGGGAACTTGCAGGAGTCATTGGGGACTCTTTGATCAGCCCTGACAGTTCACTCTCTGGTTTTGAGTGGCTTGGTCTTTTTATTTTAAACAGGGCTCATCTTTTGTATCAAAGATTTTTTTTGAAAACTACTGTGAATTTTGTAACTAATTTCTGTAACTTTAAATTATAGGGACATAACTGATTATATTTTAAAAACATGAGCCTAATTTGATTCCCCAAGTGTTTCACGTTTGAAAGAACAGGAAATCTAGATAGCTGCAGATGATCTTTGTTCAAATTCATAGCCTACTAGGAGCATAAATGCTGGCATCCGTCATATAGGGAACAGACAATGTTAGCTGTTATGTTTTTTAGCTGGAAATAGCAAATCACTGCTGGTACATGGAATCCTTTTTAACAGCCTTCCATGAGACCTCTTCCTCTTACCATCAGAGCAGGATTGAATTACAAGAAAAGGCTCAAGGGTCACAGCAAATAAGCTGACTTAGCATCATTTGCTCCTTGTTAAAGGCCACCTTTCTTCAAACTATTCAAAAGGAAGATCCACTCAAACCCACCAAGGCTTCCTTCCCAAGCGAACTCTTTGCTTTCAAAGTTCTAAAAGGATGCTACACATCAAGCAATATCCTGGTATTATATGCAGCAGCCTTGCCCTGAACACATAGTGTGGAGTACAAAACCTGCTTTCTTCATTCTTAGTGAGAAATGGAGAATCACAGAATAGTTGAGGGTGGAAGGGATCTCTGGAGGTCATCTCGTCCAACCCCCTTGCTCAAGCAGGGTCAACTAGAGCTGGCTTCTTAGGACCATGTCAGCCTAGATGGCTTTTGAGTATCTTCAAGGATGTAGACTCCACTCCCTGGGCAATCTGTGCCAATGCTCAGTCACCCTCAGAGCAAAAAAAATGTTTCCTGATGTTTAGAGAGACTCTCCAGTGTTTTAGTTGCTGTCCAGTGTGTGTCTATTGCCTCTGGTCCTGTCACTGGGCACCATGAAAAAAAGCCTGGCTCTATCCCCTTTGTACCTTCCCTTCCCATGGTTCTATTGAAGGGATAATGATAAGAATCTCCCAGAGCCTTCTCTGCTCCAGGCAAGCTCAAATACCTGATGAAAGTGTACAGAAGCCTTCCACATCACTATAAAATGAATTCTATGCGAGTATAATTTATAGTGAGAATCAGAATGCCAGATTATCTGAGAAACTGAAATAAAATAAAAACACTTAAGTGAAAAAAACAAGTGCTCCTGATTTCAGCCAGGTTCCTAATACAGAGACAAGATCCAGCCTGCAAATGAGTATCTCGCAGAGAACCCCTCTGTTAGAGCAAAACTTCTAACATTTGTCATCTTCTAGAAACTGTGTGTTAAATAGGATTTCTGTTTGATTGGTGACATGTTTTTGCCCACAGCTTGGTAGGTTTTTCAGGGGCTTTTGCATCTTTTTTGTTTATTAAGAGCTAGTGATAAAAAAATCTAAATTGGAAGGGACCTCTAGAGGTCATTTGATTCAACTGTGACTCAAAGCAAGGCCATTGAATAACCCTAAGGAGAGAAATTTGATAACCTTAGAAATCTGATCCTTCTACCTAGTAAAAACCTTCTTCACAAACTCAGTCCATTGCTTCCCTTCACTACACAGCTCTGTGAAGAGTCGGATTCTATCTCATCTTTACCCCCCCCAGTCAATTGGCATACAAAACAATAAAACATCTTCCCCCTGCTACCTCACATCCAAGTCTTCTTTCCTAAGGCTGAACAACTTCAGTTTTCTCTGCCATCCCTCACAGAGCATTTGCTCCAGACCCCTAATCATCTTGGCAGTCCTCTGCTGGACTTAAATCACAATTTCAATGTTTTTCTTGTACCAGGAACCCAGTATGCTACTTACTTACACAACATAATTTACTCAAAATGCATACTTCTAAGACACCAGGAGGGCAATGAAGTGTAGCTGTCTATAGAAACACAATGACCCAGACTCTGATACAACAAATTTTCTGAATTTTTACAAGCTAAGCCGTTTTTACCAATTCCTTACTGTCTTTTGTTCACAAAAGATTTCCACAAGAAATAACTATGCAGTATGACTGGAATGCCAATCACCTAGTCCTGAAAGGCCAGTACTGAAACCTAATTTTAAGCACAATCATTTCCAAAATCTTGCCTTCAGCTCTTCTGTGGGACTTGGAGATCAGCATATCACCAGTTGACAGAGAATTATAATGATGCAACATGTTCATCTCTTCTGTAAGATATTGTTTAGACTTTTTTAAAAAGCATTTTTTCACATAGTAAGGAAATCTTAAAAAAAAAAAATTAAAGCTTAACAAGTTGACCTTAAGCAGCTGACTTACTACAATTCATAGCCCAGAAGTTTAACAGACTCCTAGTGCTGAAGGACTCCTCACACCAGGAAACAGACACTGTGCAGCTTAAACAGTGGATCTCTGTTTAAGCTCATGGTGTTCCATTCAAACAGATCAAAGCATACAGATCCCTTTGGAAAAAGCTTAGTTTTGGAGATGAGATGGTAAATTTACAGCCACGTAAAGATCATTAAAATTCTTCTTAGCCACACTACAGAAAACAAAGTTTGGCAAGTTCCTTTGAAACAAATTCACGTCACAACATCTCTCAGATTTTGCCCTTTAATCTAGCAGAGCTTTAGTTACACTCATTGGGCATGTTCTCACCCAAGAGAACATGGCTCAAGAACCCAGAAGACAGAGAGAAACTAGTAAAATGGCTGTCCTGGCTGCAGAAATTCAAATGCTGAGTTAGTGCCATCACACTTGATATTTCCTGATTTGATCAGATGTGAAATGGACTCTGAGGACAACTACAACAAAATCAAGGGGAGGCAAAGGAACAGTATCAAAACCTAAATGCCACATACTGAAAACAAACTAAAAGTACTACTACTCACAGTTATCTCTTCAGACACTCTGAAGAAAATTTCCACTAACACTCCTTTGCTATCTCGCCATTCTTAATTTTCAGGGAGGAAGCCTGAGAAAATACTTCAAGTTTTTGGTGTTTCTCTTAAGTTAAAATAAGATGGCAACAGAAGGAGAAACTAGTTCGAATAAAGTTTTTCTTTTTAAAAATGAAACTTTTACTCTGGCTCCTCTAGCTGCTTTTGCAGAAAATCAAAAACTGTATGCATATGGATACTCTCTAGCAACCTGCTGGGAGTCATATACTGTAAGTGGCTTAAGAAAATCTTTCTCTCCAAGAGAGAAAACAGATTTTGGAAGGCAGGCAAACTCCTACTCAAGATAATGAAGTAACTTGTTTCCAAATTCTGAAACAAAGTATTTTATTTCCTCCCTGAAAAATCAATTTTTATCTTTATAGAGTATCTGTTCTGTTATAGGGTGCTGTTCGTGTAATACATTTTACTGAATAAGATTACTTCAGGTATCAAATATCCCCCTACTAACATTGTTCCAAACATCTGGTAATACAGACAGGAGAGCTAATTTTCTGTCATCCAGGAAGAACGGTAGGCTTGCTAAACTTTAATCATCATCCCCTCTGAAACACAGTAAAAATCACTGTTAGAACTGATAGTTTATTAGATCGAAGCTACCATCAACAACGTCAGTTCTGCCTGGTCATGTTAACAGGAAAATGTTTTACGAGTTCTACCACTGGGCATCCATTTAACTTCCAGCACCAGCTATGCTGTAAAACCCTGCACATAATTTATTTGGTGACCTGCGTGTGTGGGAAGCATTATCCAGGCGAAACTTCTCACAGCCTGACAAAAATGCTTTGATTTGCACTGTTCAGATGATTGAACAAAGAGACTTTAAGCAATCACCAACAATAGCTTTTATCTCCAAATGTGCTAAAAGTGCAATACAACAAGAGAGCGACCTATTGCTTTAAGACCAGGTTTGATAAAATACAAGTGATTGGAAAAATAGGACATTTTAAACTTGCACACATCTTGCCCATAAGGCTTCAGAATTAGTAAAGTTCGTGTTTATCTTAAACACCATTTTTAGCAATTTCCCCCCACAACACTCAGAATGCTTTCCTGGTACCCATGGTAACCACTCTGCTTACATATAGCTTAAAACACACGTTCATTCCAATTAGGTGAGGTAAACAGCAAACAGCCATTCATAACTCCTCAAGTTACTAACGTTTTTTCCTTAGTATTCAACAGTCTTCAAAACAGTTCCTAGTTCAAGTCTCCCACAGGCAGTTGCCAAAAAGTAGGTCTGTCACCCAAGTTCTCTTCCCCACTTCGCAGCCGAACTGATTTAATTACTCCCAATCATATGCACACTCTATAAATGTAGGAATTGATTAGGTACCGGTACAATTCCAACAATGCAGATCCAATAACTTACTGTGTTTCTTTTCAGTGCAAATATATTGCTATGACTCTGCAAGGCTTCCTAGAGTTTAATCTATTTTTTTTCTCTGTACCATAAAAAACATTTGATTTATAATAATCTGACATACGCCGCAAAGTCTTCCAAACGACTCACCTCAGACAGGAAACGTACTCAATAAAATATTATTATATCTAATATTCCACTGTATTTCACATCAAAACAGAAAGGGATGTTGTTTAAAAACCAGCAGCACAATTTTTTTAAACATTCTGCTTCTGTGGGCCTGTTTGGTACTTCCATGAATCCCTTAAAACACACTCCACTCACCTAGTTTACTATTTGGTGGGGTTTGGGTTGGTTTTTTTGTTTGTTTTGAGAAAGCAGCTGATAAAAGCATTTCTCTGATGCTTTTTACATGAAAAAAACAACAGCATAAGCCTTGGGACACCTACCAGCTCCTACTACTAGCATGTCATGTCCTTGCTACACAGCATCACCTACCCTAGCCAGATGACACAATGTTAATAGCATCAGAAATGAGGGTTTGAAGTTTTCTATGCAGCTGCTGAAAGAGTTCAGAGACCTCGGCAAGACGCACTGAGTTAAATGCTTAAACTGTTTTTCTTATTTTGCTCTTTAAAACCTTAAACTAGAAAAATCCCTTGAGTGAGAAGTCAGCGAATGGCTGCCATCCTTTCTAGGGTTAAAAGATGCTTTTGTAAGATTTTAGGTCAGATTAACCTTTTGCTCACAATAGGGCTGGTTATTGGTTTTATTTTTTACTGTCTTTAACACAGGTAGAAAATCAATATGAAGCGAGACAAAGGGCTCTGGAGGCCCTGGCTACACCAGCTTTAGGTTTGGCTCATGCACAATCCTACAACATGCTGAGGCTGGAAAGGATTAGCCTGCTTGTGTTGAGTAAACCGATGATACTCAATAAACAGTTTCTGTTGTAAACCCCTTAGGACGTGCAAAGCCACACTAGTTGGCATTAGACCAGATAAGCTGCCGAACCAGCTGTAATCTCATTTAGACCTGAGCTGATCCTCCTGTCCTTTCATTCCACAGGATCAAAGCAAACCACTGAGGAGGCAGCTGTATTATAGCAGCAGTGCTTGCTGGATGCGGCAAACATTTCATAAATTCCTCTCCTTGAAGCAAGCCTGCACATAATCTACCCAGAGCCAGTTCAATCAATGGATTTCTGAATTCATTAGTCTTATTATTACAGGATAACTGTTTTCTCCACATAGTGTGGTAGTTGTTGCAAGCCAACTTTGCAAAACAGCTCTTATTGCTGACCATTTCTTTCTGGTAATGTGCCTTTGCATTTTTGCTGTGCCACATGAAAATGATTTAAATCACTTCAATGCAGTATTTTTTTTAAAGACTGGAAATAAAACCAATTCACGAATATTCAAGTAGGAAGCACTGAAATATAGTAAAATCTTCCAAGCATAATTACTGGCTACCTGCTCGCACGCTTCCATGCATCAGTAATAATGACCAATGTTTTCTGAGCTCAATGACAGCAAATGATAATAGAGAAAGCAGAGATTATATCATTGTAGTAGCATAAATACAGACTGAAATTACAGATGTGAAAGGAGTCATGCGAAGAAAAACATTTCTATTTGCCTTTTACTCTTCATGTTCTCTGAAATTAAAAAGAAGAAATATTTTCATTGTTAAAGAAATGAATAGCACAACTTAAAAAAAAAAAAACCAACAGAAAAACCCAAAAGCAACAGGTCTTTTTAAACTCAGCAAAAAAGAAATCCAAGACACTGGATCATCTAAGACTTGAGGGTGCAACACTCAGTTTCTGTACATCAGTTGGAGTTTCCACTGTGCAACTATAGCTAAAAAAAAAGTTCTGGCATAACCCTAAGAACAGAAAGCATAGTTCAGATAATGTCAACAGCTCCATTTCCCACCCCTGAAGTTCGCAATAACATCCCCAAAGAAAATAAAATTAGATTTGTAACCTACATTGGAATAGAGAAATACTATAAAACAATTTCAGTCCATTGCTAATTTCATTAATTGTTAATGCAAAGACAGAAGTTTTCTTGTGCAGTTGCACTGGCAAAAAAAAAAAACCAACAAAAGAAACCAACCACAGAACACGTAAGAAGAATTCTGTGGTACAGCAGTGATTTTTGGGTATGTACAAGTAACATTAGTGATTCTTGGATCACTCCTTGAAAAATGAACAGCAGGCACGGGGCTAAGTTTGGCCAGAAAAATAGGGGAGGCCAGGCAACCCTTACAATTAAGGTATAAATAGCAGTATTTGGGCCTCATTGTTTGCAGACGGTATAAATATACAGCATGTTAATGCACACAAACTGAAAAGACAGAGGATCCCTCACAAAGAATGGCTCAGAGTTCACAGAAAGATCTGCATCTTTGTACTCACACCCTAACCTATACTACACAGATCTACTGCACCTCTGTAGCTGGTCGTTAATGTGTTTAATAAGGGTATGAAAAAAGCTGTCCCTGTACTACAAAGCTTCAATGAAGTAGAATAAAATCAGATGTTTAACGCATGCAAATGATTTTTTATCAGATTACAGAGATGTTGAGGATGAAACTTTTTTTAAGCGCTGAAGCACAGATGTGCTAGAGCATGTCACAGGCAGCTGGCAAAGATGAACAAAAGGTATCTGCACCTATCCTATACAGATGTGCACAAAACCTCACCACACATCTCTTCCTCAATCACTTAGAAACCATCTGATGTGTTAGTTAATGATTCCCCTCTCTCCACTTCATTCTTCAGACATAAAGGGGTCCCATTTAACATAATCACTTAATAACAGCAAAGTGATGGGTATCAGAACCCTAATTCTTCTAATATTTGCAAAATCCAGCTCTTTGTAATAATAATAACACCATGATAGCAAACTGTAAAACTGTGTAATTATACTTTAATTGTATTGTGAGGCATGCATTAATCACAAAGTTTAAGTACCAAGGATGGAATTATAATAATTCTGTAAAACAAATTTAAGCTAGCTAAGTAGGTCAGAACCACTAGCATGCAACAGGAGACCTCTGGGAATTTATCAGTTAATGGCTATTTATGTGCAAATGAGTGCCCTCCAACCCTCCCAAATCCTGTGTAGCTGAAGGGTATTTCTGTTAACCAGGAGCATGCTTAACTGCTGAGGCATAAATTAAACCATTTATTGGAATGATTTTAATTCTTCTCTCCCCCCACCCACTCTTACTACTCCCTCCATCCTCACTAGCAGCACAATTTACAGTATTAATTTACATGGAGATAGGATTGCTGAAGAGTTTTCAGAAATTACTCTGTTTCAAGGAAGAGGGAGAAAAAAAAAAGCAAGGAAAAAAAAAAAAAGCAAGAGAAAAACTTTCAGTAAGAGAGAGTAGCAATGCTGTACTTATTCTTCAAATCTTCCAGAGGGCAGGTTGAGTTATTAGAAATTCCAGAGGTTCAGCAGTGCGGTGGAAACCCTTTCATAATGAACGCTAATGAAAGGAAATTCTGTGTTATGTCCTCACGTTCTAAACCTGGAGAAGACAATGAAGCTCAAGGGGGACTGTATCAACTGCATTTTCTGTCTTAATGTTCAGACTGTGGATGTATCAAAGGTTTTATTTCAAGACAGAAAACGATAAAAATTTCTGGGCTGCAGGAAAACACACCTTCGATTTTTGAGTTTGACTTGGAAAAAAAAAACCTAGTCATTTTTGATGTCTTGGGGAAATAGATGCCTTTACAAAACACTCAGAATCAAGATGTATTGAATTTTCACTGTGATGTAAAATGGGGATGATTTACGGACAATATAAATGATTTCTCAACACTTATAATCATAGCAGTAATTCAGTACTGCCAGGTAATGTAAGCATAACCCCAAGATTCACTTTCAGGCTTACATTTTCATATGTTTGGGGTTTCTTTTTTCTAAGCACATGCACGCATTTTCTTGCGAAGCTTAGGGTCCCATAATAATAAAACAGTAAAAGTTTGATTATCCATCAATTAACCATAGCTCCCTTTACCCTAAACAGGGTCACATCTCCCCAATGTCTAATAATTACATTGTAAAATCCCTTGATTGCTTGAATATATTCACTCTCCCTGTGACATTTGGCTAATCATGGCTGTGCTATAGTTAATTATTATTTAAGAGATAATCACAGTGCTTTACTTTCTGATGTCATCTTTTCACCTAATACAAAACTTTGCTGAACACAGAGAGCATTTCCTCCACAAATTCAGCTGTTGTAGAACACCCTTGAATATGGAGGTGTGGTGCGAATCGGAGGAATATCCTAAGAGCAAATCTTTAGCAGCTTTACGATAGTGTAGGCAGATACCTGGAACACTTACTGAAGTATTTTCAAATGCATATCACCAATAGCTAATCAATATATTCCTGCTAATGAAAACACTTGCTTTTATTCTCATGCTTGACTTTTTTGTAAGGAAAACACGACTGCAAAAAGCAGTAAAAGAAAACCTCGTTGTCCTGGAAAGCACACATGCACTTGCCTGTCCCTCCTCTCCCTCGACAAGAGATGACACACATCCCTGGCTGCCTCCAACTCTCCTGCTGCGTGCATAATGGCTGCCCTGGCTGCCTGCGCAGTCCCTGCGTTACCAGAGAGAGAACCAGAACGTTTCCGTTCCTTGACATGGATTTGCAAGCAGACAGACTAACCCAGAGACTTCATACTGCTCTCTGGTAACAGCCAGAAAGCAATAAATGAACAGAACCATCTGACAAAAAGAAACAAAGAAAAAGTTCACTGGTGTATTTTCAGTGCGAATTAGCACAGCTGTATTATCAGAGCCTGAGACAAGCTCCGGTTACCTCACCGTTCCCTACAGCAAGGGGATGCAGCCTTGATTATGTCTGTACCTTCCAGCCATTGGCAGGGTCTCAGCACTGCCCTAAGGCTTTAATTAACCCCGATTAGAGATAAACAGGGCCTTCTGGTTGGGAAAAAGAGGAGAGAACAGGCAGTACTTCTAGTTTATCAGAGAACCAAGTAAACCACAAACTGTTTTTACCTTTCTCTGCTCACTCTCCTCCCAGTAACAATGTCAGGAAGGGAGCCCCACAAGAACATGAGGTGGCGCATGATGTACAGGTTGCAGAGGATGCTCCACTCTTTCCATTTTGTTTTAGGGATGATAGGGTGGCCTACTATTTCAGGCTCATTTTCACCAGCCCTGGTTCAGTACCACTGAAAGCAAGCTGGAGCATTTAGCCACTAGCAAGTAATGGCACGTGGGACTTGCTCCAAGCCAAATAAAATGTGACAACGCACACCTACATGTCCTGTGTCAATTAGAAAATGTCTAAAAAAGCATTTTTCAAAGTAGTTTTCTAGAGAGAATTCAAGACTTGAACACAAAACCACTGAAAACTCAGCACCCTCTTCAGCAGAGCCACCACACCACGCACACAAGTAGGAGTCGCCCCTCACAATCCCACCCCAGGAATTCCAAGAACCAGTAGGATACAGAAGCACTAATTAGGTTCAACTTTTTTCCTCCCTGACAGAAAGAGGAATTAAAGAGAGTGCAGCCAGTACAAAGATTTCCAAAGTTTCCAAACTTTATGGCAGATTACACTTTCACGTATGGCTTCTTTACCTTCTGATTTCACCAAGTTTTTGTTCTGTAAGGAAAAGCACAGCATACTGTTTAAGAAACATCCTTATTAACCAACACCAGCTGTATGGAGCACTTCTTAATATCAAATCACAAAGACTACTCCCGGCAAATGTCTGTCTAATGCATTGTCTACAAAGTAAAAAACAAAATTCAATTCCACAACTCTCCCTTACAGCCTACTCTAAATAACCACAGTAAACTTCCTCTGCCCCAAATTAAACCCATTCTTTCTTCATTACCATGTAGTACAACAGACAACTTGTAACATAAAAGGATACTGCAAAGAACACTTCTAGCATGCTTCCCTTAACGTTTTCTACCTACCATCAGTTCTGCCGAACTTCTACAAACTTCTCAGCCTCATCATTCATTTCTGTGACTCTCTCCAATTTTCTTCAAAACTATTTTGGTAACTGCCATAGTAGAGAACTACATTTAAAGACAGAATAAGCTGCTCCTCTCACCTGCAGAAGTTCTATTAGCCCACCCCACAATGATATTTATTTATTTATTCTCAAGTAGAGTCACATTAAGTCCTGGCTCCTGCTTCTACAGGCTGTGTGCAAGAATCACCCAATGGACAGATTTCAAATCAAATTTCAAATAATTACTTTCTTGCAGACACTATGTTCTTACAAATTCAAGTAAACAAGTATCTATGAAAATAGAGGTCAAACATAAGTACCATACCAATCTCCACCACTCATTTTTTTAAAATAAAAGGGAATCCGCTTGACCTACTATTCATAATTTGGTGTCCCCTGCTGCTTGAGGCAGATACTGCTCTGGTTCAGGGACAAAATAACGTACCTTGCAGTCACCCGTGCTAAGCAGGCAAGCAAAGCCTACAAGAAAGGGCAGGACAGACAGATGGAGTAAGAGCTATAGCAACCTCGCTTCAACCAATCCTGGATAAGGATATACCCTCTGTTTCTCTTCATGGTATATCTCCTCCCTTTGGTTTGACAGTACAGCTGCCATGCTCAGCACTGCGCATGTTAATTAGTATTTCATAGAATCATAAAATCTCCTGAGTTGGAAGGGACCCGTAACGATCATCAAGTCCAACTCCTGGCTCTGTACAGGGCATGCTAGGTCAGAGCACAGGACTGAGTGCATCATCCAGATGCTTCTTGAACTCAGTCAAGCTTGGTATTTCTCCTTCCTAATTTGAGTACTTGGCCTTCACTGTATGAAGGTAATGATAACTGTAGCAATGATAACTTTTTTCCAAAATATCAAAGTAATTTAAAATTTTGGTTCTGCTCTCCATTTGAACAGAGAAATAACCTGTAATTTTTGTCCACATAAAGACTCAAAGTCTGCAATTTATTTTCATCTGCTGCAAATAGTTGTGCTAAACAGCTCCTCATTTTCAGTGATCTGAGGTGGTATCACTATACATTTGTTGTAGTTTTACGTGTCTGACTTCTGGTGGAAGAGGGGGAGCTGGAGGGGTGGCTTCTGCAAGAAGCAGCCAAAAGCTCTCTGCAGGCTCCAGAGAGCAAACACCAGCTCTGGCTCAAGGCTGGAGTCATTGCTGACCAAGGCTGAGTCCATCAGCGATGGTCACAGTGCCTCTGGGAATCACATTTAGGAGAAAAAAGCAGCCACTTTTTGCCACCAGAGAAGGGAGTGAGAAGATGTAAGAAACTGTGCGGGCACCAAGGTCAGGGAAGAAGAGGGAAGAGGAGGTGCTCCAGACGCTGGAGAGAAAGATTCCCCTGCAGCCTGTGGAGAAACTCATGGTGGAGCTGGTGTCCCCCTGCAGCCCATGGAAAAGGCCAAGACCCCACCTGCAGCCTGTGGAGAGGCCCCACGCTGGAGCAGGTGGAGACACACAGAAGATGCTGTGACCTGTGTTGGAGCAAGCCTCTGCCAGCACTTGCAGCCCATGGGGAGAGATAGAGACACAGAGATGAGAGAGAGAGAGGGATCCACACCAGAGCAGGTTTTCTAGGGGTGGTGAGGGGACACCTTGGACCCTGTGGAGGACCAGGCTGGAGCAACCTGGGCCTGAGAGACATTCTCTGATTCTATGACTGCACCCCATAGCAGTGACCCACATTGGGGCAAGCTGGTGAAGAGATGAAGCCCCGTGGGAAAGGACTGACATTGGAGAAGTTCATGGAGGACTGACTCGCATGGGTGGGACCCTATGGTGCAGCAGGGGGAGGGTGTGCAGAATGCTCCCCCTGGCTAAGAAAGAAAACAACTTGAGAGGAACTGACTGAAACCCCCATTCCCCCAGTCCCTAATCCTCCTTCTGCCACAATAGAGGGGGAAGAAGGGAGCAAAATCATGACTAAAGTGAAGACTGCTAAGAAGGGAGGGGTGAAGGGAAGGTGCTTTAAGATCTGGTCACACTTCTCATTACCTGACTCTGGTGTCACTGTGTGTGCAGTGCAGTGTCAAATTAGAGAGTTTTCTGTCCTTTATTCTGTGCTGAGTCTCTTTTGCCCATGACGCTGATTGCAGACTGATCTCTCCCTGTCCTTACCTCAACTCCTAAGCCCCTCAATATATATTTTCTCCCCTGTCCAGCTGAAAAGGGGAGTGATAGAGCAACTTTGGTGGGCATCTGGCCTCCGTCCAAGGTCAAACCACCACAACATTGATAATACTAAGATAATAGAAGTAACACTGAAGCTTCACATTAATTACATTCTTTATGAATTTTTTCCTCACACTTCCATAAGCTCACACCGTTTACAGTAAAATTGTTGTACTTTTAATGCTGCTTTTCTTTTTATCTTCCTTTTTGCTATAATACCCAGAAGCAGTAACCTGGAAGTTGTTTTACAGCTCAGAAGAAACTCCATCAGGAAAAGCATCCCAGGGGAAGAAGAATCAAATGGTATACACCCAGGAAACAGTAAACACTGTATTTAGATTCATCCCTTCTCTTACTTTAGTCACAGGTTTCATGGGAGGACCAAATCGCTTTTGCCAATGAGGCAGTCCTCTAAGTTAGCAGTAAGAGAAACTGATGCTGGTAGCTTACAATTGTCAGTAACAGAATCTGAAAGAAAATGTTGAAAAAACATAAGGCAAGTGGCTATTTATCAACATTGTAGCTATTATTCAGTTTCCACTAGTGATGGAGGCGGGGAGAACAAAACCCAATAGTTTGTTCTACTGAACCACTGAATCTTTCAGAACTGCACAAACTACTACAGCCTGCATTGCGTTCAGCACCTGGCAGGTGCTCTGCTTGTTTTTCATTTTCTCCATCAAGACAAGTATATTCATGCGTTCAGTTAGCATAAGGAGTCTCCCCTGAGTTCATCCAGCTTTTTTATCATCCTCTTTAAAGGTCAACTCTCTTTAAAATACACAGGCATAAATTAATCCTTTCCTCCAGAGATGACCTCTTTTCTTGGGGGCTAGCAGCGGAGAGAAGAGTACAAAGGAAAATACTTTGTATGGAGCTGAGGCACACATGCATAGTTCAGCACATGTAGACAACTTGCCTAACCATTCCTAAAGACTACAGTGGCTTGCTCTTGTATCAAAATGAACTCTTCCTATTTTATCAATCAGGTTTTCAATTCCCTGCTACGAGAAGGGACCAGAAACACACGGGAATCGATGGGCAGAGGCACAGAGTGCACTGTGGTTTGCCAGAGAGGCTGAGAACATCTTCCGGAGCCGGCTATCCACCCACTCTTCCCATCCTTTGGAGCAGACTGGCAGTAGGAGGCAGCATTGACTCTGGCAGCAGCAGCCCTGCACTGCAAAGTAGTTGGGAGCTAGCTTCATTCTTCAGTCATTATATAAGCAAGATGACACTGTTCTCTAATCCAGCCAAAGCTGATAAGTACCATCAACCTGTCACTTCCTACATTTCAAATTCTAACATTGCAGCATCAAAGAGTTTTTACATTTCGATTTCTTTTGCTGGCAGCGGTCGGTAGCCTCTCATTCTCCCACGGTGTTCTAATGCAGCATTTGCACACCGGGGTTACTCCCAGCCTGAATAGCAGGTCATCCCCTACTCACTGAGCTCATCTGCGGCCCATGTGCTAGGCAATTTAGATCCAATCAGCCCTTATTTAGCTCAAGAGTAATGAGCAGCATAGTGACACAGACTTAAGCCTGACCGTCAGGACACTGCTCATCAAGCAGTAAAACTGTGACAAAATCATTCATCTTCCACCCGCTGGCAAGAAATAATACTCGCACTCACTGTATTACTTTTTCAAGATATAGAAAAAAAAAAGTCCTGAATTTTCATGATGTGAGACATTAATTTGCAGAAAGCTGAATTCCCTTAAACCCCCCTGTTGCTATGAGCTCACCAGGGGGAAATAGGCCTTAGGAGACTGAAATGGAATAAAGAAAATTGCTTCAGCTTTCTTTTCATTTTAAATAAGCCTTAAATCTGACAAGAGATATCCTAAAGAGAGAAGGAATATATATCTTGTAAGGTAACGAAGAAACAATCAAAATTAAGAGATTAGAAGGCTACTTGCATATAATGGTTTTATTGGCGAAAGTATTTCTTTGTTTAACATCCACAAGAAAAAAAATATTCCCTATGAAAAGCCATTCTCACACCTCATGTGAAGAAGAAAAGAAGGAAAACTGAGAAGAAAGTTAATTCAGGGAAAATAGTTTCAAAAGTGAGACACTTCCATCAGAAAATGAATCCGCGCTTTATGTCCTTCAGGGAGCACATATTTCTCTAAACAACTGCAGGGTCCCAAGCAGCGGGTTCTCAGTACACCTGGATATGATTTTACTCTCTTTTTTTTGGTGGATTTACTCTTTCACAACAGTAAGTCTTGTACTGCTGTCAGGAAGGCCACAAATCTTATGTGGATTAATTTTCGGTAGATAAAATGCATACAATGGATGAAACAAGGAGAAGTGTTTCAATCTACAGCACAGAGGGCCGAGCTCCGTATCTTCATGATGTCTGAGTACTAGACTTGAGTTTCTTTAGCTTCCAGTGCCTACCAAGACTGTCTTTGGGCATCAACAATCAGAAGATCCTTTGACAGCTTTTGTTGTTTCAGTCTGTTCTTACAGTGAGTCTAGAATAGAACAGAATTTTTCAGTTGGAAGGGACCATCTAGGTCTGGCCAATTCAGGGCTGACCAAAGACTAAAGCAAATAACTAAGGGCATTATCCAAATGCCTATTAAATGTTGTCAGGCTTGTGGCGTTGACCACCTCTCTAGGAAGCCTATTCCAGCATTTGACCACTCTCTTGGTAAACAAGTGCTTCCTCATATCCTGGCACAGCTTTGAGCCATTCCCATGTGACATATCACTGGACCCCAGGGAGAAGAGCTAAGCACCTCCCTCTCCATGTCTCCTCCTCAGGAAGCTGGAGACCACCAAGAGGTTGCCCTCAGGATCCTTTTCGCCAAACAAGACAAACCCAAAGTCCTCTGCTGCTCCCCACAGGACACACCTTCAGCCCCTTCACCAGCTCTGTTGGCCTCCTTCTAAGGCAGATGCTCAACGTTACATCTGAAACACCAATATAAAATTGATTTTAATCAATTATTCAGCTCTCACGTGGGCCACTGCTGATTTGAGAAAACAGACAGTGAGAAGTGGAATCGAGTATCTTGCAAACCTGAACCAATGCCAGACACACAGAGAAACTTTGTAGAAGCAGAGTATTAGGTCCACAGCTCCAGCATACGCTGTATCTTACTTCATTCTTTTGTACAGCAATATTCTCAGAGCAAAGGACATACAATCAAAACACACGTTGGTTTTAGGTAGGTATCTCTCAGGCTCAGAATACACAGGACAAAGGTATAAAGCCCATTATTTTAAACCAAAAATAAAATCCCAGAAAAAAAAAAAATCTCAAATCCTACATAAAAATATGAGGAAGAGAAAATTAGTTCAGTTTTAATTAGATGCACCTTAAGGCAGCAACTGTAGCTAAGATCACATCCAGTATTCCCACAGAAGATGGTAACAGATTAATTTTAAAGATTTAGAAACAGCAAACCTCTCAAAATGCTGCTATATTCTAAAGCAATGCTTGCTTCCCACGCTCTAAAGTATTCAGAGACTAGATTTTGCTTTACACCCATTCAGATCTGTTTTATTAATTGAAGAACTGAACTTTAAAACAACCTAAAAATACTTTAAACCATAGGTCAGGTTAGCACAGCAAGACACACTTGTTTCCTAACCATGAGATCTATGTTGTGAAGTCAAATAATTTCCTTTTTCCACAGGGGTAAACAAAGTTCTGAGCAACTTTTAAGGGCTTTTTAATGGTCACTCTTTAAGCTTGGGAGGTCTTGGTGCCAAAGGAAGATCTGGTTAATCACAGAGTTGCCCTCTGTGCTTATCAGGACATCACAGCTGGTAGCTCTAAATATGAGATGAGATGGCTAAGAGAAGACTTACGCTCTTCCAAACTCTTCTGGATACAGTTTTCAGAAGTTCAACATCAGAAAATACATTTTACAAAGACTAACACTAAAACCCCTGAGGGGGATGAAAAGGAGGAAGAAGGGAGGAGGACCTTTCTATTCTCCTCCTGAGCTTATCTGCTGACTTACACAGTGACAGAGAGGGGGAGAGAGGCTTCTGTTGGTCTCGGAAAGCTTCCCACAGGCTGTTTTGATGGCAAGTATAACAAAAAAAACATTACAAACGATGACACATTTCCATAGCAAAGATATACTGGATGATCCATTCCTATCGTGATTTCTCTCACAACCTCAAGGCTAGACACACTCTAACAGATAGAAACATCCAGTTCCACTGTTATTGAAGGCCCAATTATTAATATAGTTTTTAATTAGAGGCAGGTTTACCTGATTAGGATTCCTGCAGACCTTACTAAATTTATACACTGAAATTTTCAGTAACTTTTCATGTCCTTCAACACTACAAATGGGCATAAACATTTAGAATTGATTTCTAAAATAAAATTATCATTTTAATATGTTATTAGGTTTGTGTTACTTCTCATTCCTCCTATGGGAATCAGTGGCACCTCCCCGAAACTTGGCAGAGAGGCATGAGTACAGCAGTGATGTGACACCTAGGCATGTGCTTGCACTTCATAATCTTGTAACTCAGTGCTAATACACTACAAAACCCAAATGCCAGGATGATGATAATAAGAGAAAGCTCATATCAGAGCGATACCTGATTACAATAAAAGACATTTTAACATGTTTCAAGAGCTTCTTTTAAGAATAACATATTGCAAAGCCAGAATCTACTGTTTCCAGGCCTTCAGCAGATTTCTCTTAAACTGCATAAATTTTTTACAGTAAATTCTGTCAAATGCCTGTACTTTTATTAACCTAGGGTTTCTTTTTTGTCATGAGACACTGAGATGACAGGTAGTGCTAGAGATGTGGAACAAACGAAAGCACACATGGGCAAACATCCTGCATTTACCTTTCATTAAAGCAAAAAATCTGCTTAAAAACAGAAACAAAAATAAAGAAAAAAAATATGTCTGAGCTAGAAGCTAAATGCTCCAAGTAAACACAGGAGGGAAGCATGGTACATTTTTATTTTGGGGAGTTTCCTGATTGTTTACTGTTTATTTTACATATGCTTTTAAAAGGGAGCCTGTATTAAAATACAATCTTACACTTCGTGCCAAATCTCACTGTGAAGATCAAATACTTGAAAGTGCCAGCAAGTAGCATCTTGTTTCCAATTATTCACTCACCACATATCAAAAACTAATAGAAATGAGTTCTCCTGCCAAGTCATAGTTCTATTCAGATATGTTGACACCAAAATAATCATAACAATAAAAAAAGGGGCTTAAAAAAAGCTTATTAAAAACATTCAAAGCATAGGTAAACACAACAATCAAAAGTTACCAGTACTTTTCTAGCAGACAAGAAAAATACAAGCAAAACCTGGAATGGGTTATTTTAAAACAGCAGCGTAAAAATGATGCAGGTGGGGGTCTCTTTCCAGATGCCTTTTAAGAAAAAAGAAAGGAAGAAAACGAGCCCACTTTCAAAACCTTGTATGCCAAGTTTTAGCCCAGAGCAAGTTTTCATTGCTGTGTTACAAACCCTTGAAAAGAAAGGTTTATAATGGAAATGCTGACAGACCCGTAACTGTAGCAGCATGAATAGCTATAATTAAAGAAGAGCTTTTGGCTACACCTCACTCTGCAAATGAAAGATTGCCGTTTTCTTACAGTATCCTCAAATAAAAGCAACTGGGAGACCTGGAATGTGATTCTAGCAATCCAAGAAGATATGTTAAAGGGGACTGCTAAAACTATTTGACATTTTAAGCTTTAAATACTGAGGCATTTCATTAACGTAACCAAGTCAGTATTTTCATAATGCTACTTAATCAGCAATAAAGAATGCTCCTGTGAGCCATCATCTGGGGTTAGCAGAAAGTGGCACATGAAGTTATTATTTTCTAAGAGCCTAGAGGGAGCTGCTTCTTTCTTTAATCAGTGATCTCACTTCCTTCCTACCTGTAAATTCCCTGTCATATAGTTTAAGAAGTAGAGTGCAATGTATAGAAAAATTACATTATATCTGCCTGGATTTTAAAAACAAGAGAGAGAATGGATCTGAACCACTTCATCAGAACCACTTCATCATTTTCCAAGTTTGCAGATAGACCTGGCCTAATTAGCCTGGTTATAAGCCAATCATAGTTAAACATCTGGTTGCCAGTCATCCAAATTCAGCGTTTCTCAATGAAGACACAGGTTGTAGTGTTGTTTTACCAGTATGGCAACAGGGGACTCTCTTCAGCCAGTCTGTCCAAGCGGGAGAATTACAGTATCATGGAATCACCTGAGTTGGAAGGGACCCATAAGGATCATCAAGTCCAACTCCTGGCTCCACACGGGGCCAGCCAAGTCAGAGCATGGGACTGAGTGCATCATCCAGATGCTTCTTGAACTCAGTCAAGATCCATGCTGTGACCACTTCTCTGTTCCAGTCCCTGACCACCCTCTCAGTAAAGAACCTCTTCCTAATATCCAACCTAACAACCCAGCAACATTTTTCTGTTCCATACAACCTGAAGGTCAAAGTGTTTTATGGCTGTGGAATTTAGCTTCTCTGTAGATGGCAAAAACAAATAGGTAACAGTAACCAAACATATGAATACAGAAGCTGAGGTGAAGAAGTGTTGAAAACCAGGCTCTAACAATTTCTCTCATACTGATCAGTATTTGAGCATGTTGCTAATTCAAATTTTTCGGCAGACCTGCTTTTTGTAAGAAAAGGTACAAACACTGTCCTGTACCTTGTCTGTGATGACCTGAGAAGTCTGTAACAAACTTCTATGCACTCCTCTCTTCATTACAAGAGGACCACATAACCCTCAGTTCTGGAAAGCCTCAAAATAATGACAAGTTATGAAACAGATGAATTTTTCCACCAGTCTCAATTTTTTCTCTATTTCATCTTTAAAAACAACAAAACAAATGCTGTGTATTAGTTAATGGAGAAAATGTCAAAGTATTTTTGAAGTCTCCAATTTATTCCAGTAAATACATTCAGTTGAACTGAAATAATAAATAATAAATCAACTAAACTTAGTTTCTTGCTTCATCTTTTTTCAAAAGACTGCCTGAAAAACAGTTGTCTTTGGATGTATAAGCTATTGACAGCTGCAGTCAAACTACTAGGCAATAACAAAGAACCTAGTTAAAGAGAGATGTTGCATATGGGCCTCACTATTCTTATTATGCACACTTCCACAGCTCTTTCCACATATTTCAGTCTAGCACATTTGAAGTAATGGCAGATCAATAGCTGCCTCTTAATATCTTATAAAAAAAAAAAAATAAAAAGGAGTTTGGGCTTCAAACTCGAGGACTACCTCTGAAAGGCATCAGTAGACAAAAATATGCTTATTGAAAGGCTAGATCTTGAAACTGAACTTGCACATCAAAGGAAAACTGCTTGAAAGTGGTAAAATATTATTTCCTTCTTTCCTATCGAACCCCAGACAAGTATTTAAATCCCCATAACTTGCATTTGATTGCAACCTTGGTGAAAGAGAGAAAAAGTCTGAAAAATAGAATAGATGCACTAAAGAGAAAAAAATATCCCACCAAAACACAAATACCTCCTAAATTAACTAATTTAGTACAGGTAATAATTTTGAGATTTCCAGTGCCAAAAGAAAGATGGTATTGTTTGAAATACTAGCAACTGAATGACTTTCTACAGAGGCACTACTTTATAACAAAATATCAGGGATGTAAAACCAAATGTCTTGAAATAGTAAGGAAACATTTCTATGATTCTAAATGCAGTGAGGTAATGGTGGGGTTTGAAATTTAACACACCATTCACAGCCCTCCAGAGACTTCTTTCCTTTTACTCTACTTCAGTAAGAAATTAATACGACCTACAGTTTAACCCTGAACACATAAACAACATGCCAGTCTATATACACAATAAATAACTTACCGAAGTCTGGCTAGGACAACCTGTAGAAAATTTAGGACCATACTCAGCTCAGCTCCTCGACAAGCAGGCAGCAGCATAGTGAAGCCATCGTTTAGCAACTTTTCCTCAGAAAGGCTCAAGTAGCAGCTGGTCTCAAAAACTTCTTGGACACCATCGATGTAGGTTGAAAGTAGAGTCCAGAGATTTTGTTTCTGTGTGTAGTCATTTTTGGTTACTAAGAACTCCTTTGCCTTCTCACGGAAAGCATTTGAGAGTTTCTCTGCTAGGACACTAATGTCCATGTTCTTCTCAACATAAATCAAAAGGAAAGCAAAATGACCTCTCCAGATTAGAGCTCTCCGAGACATGGTGATGGAGGACGGAGTCAGGAAATCCAAAAGATCCACCACTCGACTCACTATGTCTTCTGTCTCTGCAACAATTGCTAGCATGAGGAACAGATTAAAAAAGTTCTGCAGCCCCACTTCTGTCAGCTCCTGCATTCTTCTCCGATGGAACTTGGAGTAAATTCTACATTAAAAAACCAACCAAACAAAAAAAAACCCAAGAAAAAGAAAGCTTTGTACACTTTTCTATGCTTGATACAATTTTAGTTTATTTTCACACTTTTAGTTTGCACTTATTTTAAATATCCTCTTTTTCCTGTGCTCTTCAACACTTTTGGCTACTGGAACAAATACGCAATTTCATACAAGGTACCTGCTAAGAGTTTTCAAACTCAGGTAACAGGCGAACCTGAAGCACAAAGTTGAGCACAACATTATGAGCAAACGCTTTCTACTTTATCTGTGACGAGTGTCCTCTATATCATGCCTTCAGATCAGTCAAACTTACCCCATGAGGGCAGCTAGGAAAGAAAGTGATTTGCTGTTAAAGTGGCCATCTCTCAAGAGCAAACAATTCCTGTACAACTACTTTCCTGAAATTCCATTATTTCCAGGTGACAGAAAGACTAGGGAACCTCCTTCCTTTAGCTACTGATTTCTGTTCTTATGTTTATACTCTGACAGCTGCTGCAATCAAAGGCTCACCTACATAACCATCACTGGAGAAAAAAGGAAAGGAAGATTTCAAATGGAAAGCCCTTTTTCTCTACAGTGCTTTGCCAAAGTTTGTACCCACCTGTACTGCACACCTATTGCACTGACTGTGGACTACGAGTTTGAGAGAAAACAGGGAAATTGAGGCATCTGGGAGAAAAACCTCTCTCTAGCAAGATGTTAAGGAACTTTAAGCTGTATTGCTTATTACTACAACAGCACTCAAGTTCTATGTAGTTAAAGCACTGTTACTTTGCAACTTTAAAGGGATTGTCAAAAAGCAGAAAGCTTTTCAATAACTGGACTTTTAAATAACTGTCACCATTCTTACAAGAGAGAAGATGAAAATGGTTTGCTTAACTTTGATTTCTGTGTTTAAAACCTCAGGTATAGGTTCCACCTTTAAATTAAAGTAAGTTCCACACGCAGTAGTTAAACATCCATAAACGCTGTTTTCCTATTCTGTCCCCTGGAAAAATAGTTGGAAATGATGCTGAGGTTATCAAATCTAGCCACCAAAAATTACAGCAAATCCAATTAATGTTATTTAGTAGTAAATTACTACTGACAGGCATTTACGTTCTTCATGCATCAATTAATGCTTGGTTAGCTGCTGAAAACAGAATTCATCCCAAAATCATAGCTGTAGGCTGTTAAATTTTGCTACTTGTGTAATTGATTTATTCAAGGTAGAAATGATGAATACTGGTTGAGCAGACTGACACAGTGTGTGCTGTGTATTATTATTTGCCTCTTAAATCAGGGAAAGTAACAAGCTATAAGAGAACAAAAATCTAAGTATAATTTGTTTTCAGTAAAAACAGAGCAGGCTAATTAGAATTACTAACTAAAGCAAGACACAGATTCAGCATCTGATAACATATTTGTTTCTATGTAGCTGTGGGGATTTCTAACCCTGAACTGTACTGGCTATAACAACTCACAAAGCACGTACAGACATCAGACTTATTTTCCCTTTCGGATAGCAAAGATAACCATTCCTTCTTGGAAAAAACATACCGCACAACTTTGGAATGTCCACATACACTTTTGAAATCTTTATGCGTTTAGTACTGGCATACAAAAATATTTTATCAATGCTTAATAAAAATGTTACTAATATGAAATTAAATATTTTAAAAACCCACAGCAAAATTAACTCTGAATCCTCTATATCTAATGGGAAAAAAAATTACAAGTTAGCATCTTTTTAATGATCACTAACATCTCATTACTAAAGTTTTAAGGATTCAGTAAGTATATAAAACATCAGAAAGTGATTTAGAGTATACATATTTCATGGGCTATTTATATAATGACTGACCATACCTTTTAATCAGTATGTTTCAAAATAAAATGAAAAATTAGAACCCTTGGGAAAAAAAAATAGTGGGAAATTTTGGAAACCATGAAAAAGAAAATAGAACTATAGATGAAATCGCAGGCCTAGCAAGAACCAGTCTGCAGGTACTTGGACAACACATGGCTCACGCAGTTCAAACAGCATTTCTGTGCTGTAATTAGATTCCCTGTCTGGCAATAGGTTTGTACCACTGCACAGGTTGCCAGCGTACCAAATTCCTGGCCTGTGGGATGAAGTAAATCATCACAGGCTATGGATGCCAAGGTGCTTCTTGGACCCTGTCACAGCCTCAGCTGGCAACAGAAACTTCAGGGACCAATTGCCTTCTCCAAACTACGAATCACCCTACATTTCTCATCCCCTTTACTCTGTCTTGAGCACAGTACACCCCCCTGCTTTGGTCTGTGGCTGGATGGGCCACACGACCTGACTGACTAGACCTCTTCCAACAGGAGACAAACTAAATAGTGGACATACCGTCCTTTAATTTGTTTCCAAGGTTGCATGCCACTGTTCTCTGACTCCCTGTTCACCATCCGTGCCAAGATGCTGAGAAAAATGAAGTAACTGTTGCTGGACTTGTACAGGTCGGGGATCTGCTGTTCACAACAGCAACTTTTCACCATCTCAAGCATCGACAAAGAAGTTTTAGCAACGTTTGCCAGATCCTTCAGACCAAGCCAGGGAACAGTAAAGCAACTGTTCTATAAGAATAAATGAAAACAGAGAAGGTAAGTTACAATAAATGCTAATATTCCAAAGGCAGTAAGATGAAGCCCTTCACACAAACAAAAGGTGTGTTCCTATCACAACTGGGGGGAACAAAAGTGCATTCTAACTGTGTGCAAAGTGTTTTTACACGAACTTAAACTCAGTAGTCCTGATGAAAAATAAGAGTGAAAATATTTTTAAAATTAATTCTATGTGACATAACGTAATGGATTGTAACACATATTTAAACATGATTTCTTCCAAGAATATAGCAAACTGAAGGATACTTTCAGTGACTGGTCAGTTTTTTCAAAAGCTGGGCTAGAGAAGAATCAGAATTAATTACTAAGAATTTAGGGATATCCACATGCAATCCTGCTTTTTTTTTTAAATTTATCTACTTACCAGGTTCTTGCTGTAATAATCCCAGAGTATGGTGGTAATAGATAGGTTCAAGTCCCAGAAACTAGACAAAGTCAAACAGCACTGAAGATGCATTCGTAAGTGCTCCTCTAACACACCACCCTTGAAAAGGGAATGAAATGTTTATTGTAGGAGGGGAGCATCACCTTGACTATACATAAACTCAGTACTACCAGAATATTAAGAGTCATTTCCTAAAATAAGAACTATTTTTTAATTATATAATGTTGAGTAAATGCATTTGCTAATATGAGCAATAAACTAGAAGATAAAAGCTGACAATTGCATCCTACAATCCAGCTAACGTAACAGTTCCTCATGCACCATTTCAGCCATCCACAGAGTTGTAGACATGTGATAACAGCCCCCTCAATATAGTGAGCCTAACTTGAAAATATGACTGCATGGGACAGAACCTCACAAAACAGTAAATGGGCATTAGCTGCAGTGAATGCATGGAGTCAGCTGAACGTTTAAGCCCTTCTCTACTGTAGGTCAGAAGGAAAGCTCATTCACCACTGATACAGAAGGAAGGTGCAACTACCCAAGATCATGATTTTCATTATAGTATTCTAAACAGGAGGATATTTCTTTCTGAATCATGTTCCTTCTCAAAGTTCTACAACATGGCTATACTGCTAACATCCCAGGCAACTATAAATCAAAAAATAAGTCTCTGAACATTAAAAGGTGGGGGACATAAACAAAAACCTCCCCATAGCACACCACTTTTTGGTATTCATCAGTTCGAAATTTTGCACACAAAAGGAATAAGGTTCATGAGAAAAACCCCATGGAATTCCAAATAATTAGAACACAGTGAAGCATTCAGGTTGCAAATGTGGGATACTGAGTGCTTCTGATGTCAGCAAAACTGGACTTGCATCAGAGCTGGAATGTTAGAGGAGCTCCATGCTCAGATGGTAATCATATGTTTAACCCAGTCTATTTTAGATACCTACTTCAGGATGCTAAGCACAGGACGAGAAGCCCTGGAAGGGCTTTGTTGTCTCCACTATGAAAGTGGTTTAGAGACCAGTTTGTGTGCAGCTGTCTTAAGGGAAGACTTTTACATGTGTAAGTAACACATCTCTGGGATAGCAGCAAACTTGTTCAGTGACAAGAGAAATCCCTGACCTACTTCTAGCTTTCAAATATATCTAAACAATATACAGGCCATGAATTTCTAACTGCATAAAGTAAGATAAAGAGAAATAAAAGGGGTAAGAAAAAAAGAAAAGAGATACAGGATGAGATTTATGAATCAAAATCATAGACCCCAAGAAGAGTCTTAGATAAATGTTGGGAAGTTATCCCCTTTAGTTCCAATTGCAGTGCTAGGTCCTAAATTATGTCCCAAGCTCACACTTGCCCAGGAAGCTATTAAATAAATAAACAAATAATTGATGGCAGGCAGTGGAAAAATATATCATTAAGTTGTGTTGGAATTTCTTTGGTTTGGGGGTTGTTTGTTTGCTGTTGTTCATTTAAAATAGTCTTTCATTAGGTACCCATTACTCGAAGAGCAGGACTTCTGCTCTAACCCACAGTGCTACTAGTGCTACTTCTTATGGTTTACTATGACTTAGAGCTGGGGGGGGGAGTGGTTCTGTTCAATGCTACACAAAGGAGTTCTAATGTATTAAGTTATCTCTACCTGGTTATAAGTTCATGTGGAAAACATTATTTCCTAGGCATTATTAGAACACTTTAAACAATTACACCAACCATCTACAATAACTTCTAACCATGTCTACATGAGAAGAGGTTATATATTCAAGTCGTTATGTGTAACAATGTACAAAACCCACTGAAATAGAAAAGAAACTCTTCAAGAGAGGCTCATTACAGATGTACAGAATACTAGCTCAAATATAACAAAAATACCCAAATGAACGGTGATCCTCAAGTACTGTTTTAAAAGATGACATAACTATTAAATCAGCAGTCTTCCCAAAATAGCAATCTTATACAAAAAACAAGGGACAGAACCGTTATTTTCAACTGCTGCTATTTTTTTAATGAATAAAAGCAAAAGTCTTGATATAAAACAAAAAACTGCAGCTAAACATATCTATTTTTCAAGTCTACCCAGTTATGAAAGACATAAAAAACCCCCACAGAATCAAACCAAAACACACATCATTCAGAAAGAGAATCCTTGGTCTTAAAGCTGTAATTTGTGCATAGGATTATGTTTAGGATCTAATTCAACAGAAAAGGACTGCTTCAGTTAAATTCATTCAACAATAAACATGGTATTGTGAGCAGCTTCAATTTCAGCTATTATTTATCTGTTCAACAATAAGTTTTAGAACAGTTTCCAAAACCAAGATAGTCCTGCAGGCTTGATCTTTAATATGAAAGAGTTCTCCAGACTTCAAATATCCCTGGGATTAATAGATTCTCTCATTGCTCTTTTGCTTAAAATGGTCTTTTGCACTGCTGGAAATACTATTAGAACTCTTGGGGTAGTCAGCTTTTAATTTATCGCAGAAGGAACTCCAGATACTATCAAAATGATAGTACTATCTAAGCACAACATTTTTCTCTTATGACCTCCTACTGTAGTAACAAAATTGGTTTCCTAGAACTCCAACAAATACTTCTGAATCTCTTTCAGAGTAGAATTAAGCAAAAAATTATAGTGAAGGTATAACAAAATTGAGGCAGATGTGAAACAATGCGAAGCCTTTATTTTCCAGAATGAGAGCAGGCTAATAAGGCAGGCTGCTCTTACCTCACACAAACAAAAAAGCTTTTGATTCTCACTTGCAGCACAACATTGTAAAAACAAGTTCATCTTATACTGACAATTCATAGATTTAGTTAGTTTGATGTTGCCTGGTATACAAATACAGCTATTTTAATATTCCTAGTATAACAATTTTCATTTTGTACCACAAATAGAATAGTAAGCCAGCTCTGCTTTTGAGATTAGCCCAGTAACAGAAATCCAAACCGCAACAGAAGCAGGGAATACTTCATGTATCTAGTTTCCCTATAAAAGTCCTTTTTTGTGATACAGATGGGAGATCTTTCACACGAACAATTGTCTTCAACCCTATCCATCAAGAATTATTTAAAAAAAAAAAAAAAGTTTCTGGCTGAGAAACTCACCATTCTATCAACTGTTTGAAGCTGAAAGGGTATGTCCAAAGAAGCGCCATTCTACACTTGCCCAGGTGTCCATTCTTGCTCCACTGTGAGCTTTACTTACAGCTCACAAATACAGTATACACAAATAGCCCCTTCCAGTACCTAAAGGGGCCTACAGGAAACCTGGAGAGGGACTCTTTATGAGGGAGTGTAGTGACAGGGCAAGGGGTAATGGGTTTAAAGTAAGGAAGGGTAGCTTTAGATTAGATACCAGGAAGAAATTCTTTACTATGAGGGTGGTGAGGCCCTGGCACAGGCTGCCCAGAGAAGCTGTGCTGCTCCTTCCTTGGCAGTTGTCAAGGCCAGGTTGGATGGGCCTTTGGGCAACCTGGTCTAGTGGAGAGTGTCTCTGCCCATGGAAGGGGGCTTTGAACTAGATGGTCTGTAAGCTCTCTTCCAACCCAAAGCATTCTAGGACTCTGCGATTTCCTATCTCCACTGGTTCCCTAACCTGCACGGTACCTTCACATCTTTCCCTTGCTCAGAAGCAGGCTGCCTATAACCTTTAAAGGAGTTCCTACCTGGAAACAGGGCACTGCTACACCCCTCTGCCACCTCCATGGAGACACAGGACATCTTCCTCGGGAAGTCTATCACCTTCAAGCTCAGGTTTTCTGTTGCCCTCTCTGTGCTGGAGTTCACTAAACTCAACAGTTTTACTGAAACTACCAAAATGCTGCAGGTTTAACACTGGTTAGTCATTTTTTGCATCCTTATGTGACAGCTAAGGATTGGGGTATGTTAAAGCTAACTGCAGCTTCTGGTGATTCAAGCATGACCATTCTCTTCTCTACTTTCATGACGCTCCCTTCTCAAAATCCATGTCTGTAACAACATCTTTTCATAACAGAAATTGAAGCTCACATGAAGAGACATTAATGGTTACTGGTAGGAGAGGGATTATCAATTTACATTACAGATCTATGATCTGCACCCGTTTCAGATGCTTTTGAACACACAAAACTTTGCATATTTGATTTAAACTCCATTTCCCTCCCTATCCTTTGCATAGACCTGTGCTCCTTCTGAACATACATGTACAGTCTTTTTGCTTTTGAAGTTAGGGAACAACAAACACAAGTGGATTGTGAGGTTGACTGACGTACTATGTACTAAATATGATTCGTTTTTATGTTCTCATATAATTAAAAATGAAGTTTCTAAGCACCAATTCCTGCCCTCTCCTGCAAATCGAGTTTTGGTACTGTCATTTCTACTAACAGCTATTACTGTGCATCTCTAGCATAGGTAACAGAGGGTATATGCTGCGAAGGATGGCTCTGGTAGCATTTACTACTAAACTCAAGTCAAGTTTGTGGGTAGTATCATCAATATTGTCCTGCTGTTCATTCAAAGAGCTGTACACTCCCTTGTACTTTTTCCTGTTTCTATGTTCCATTTCATTATTGCCTTCTTGATATCTCATTATGCTTTGCATTCCTACCTTCTCTGGGGTCAAAAATACAGAGATACAAAAGCATAAGATAAAAGGTAAGAGTGGCCACACAAAGTTGACAGATCAACAGAGGAGATGGAGATGTATATAGGTAAAAGAAAGTCTCCTTTCTAGAGGAAGTACTTATGTGCCCTTGTGCAATGCTCTCCAAGAAGCATTTCCTACAAGCTGCTAACTCACAATGCAAGGAAAAATAATGAAAAAAATTGTAAAAAGTAAACTAGATGGCTCCTTAGATGGTTGGTAATTGTTGCAAAAAATATCCTTGGCAAATGAGAGCTTATCCAACAGTAGCTGCCTTTGGAAATTAAACCAGGTATTTGCCTCATACTACTGTGTCATGATTGACTCATTCACATCTTCTGAACCTGGACACTGTCTACAATTCAGTATTTAGCAGAAGCATCAGACAGCTCTATATTTTACATATATTCAACTTCAGAGTACTCTTCATTCAAAATAGTAAACACACACAAGAAGAGAGGAATGTTTTGAAGAAAAACACAAGTGTCCTCCTACTGTTTCTCGGGTTACTGAAATACAGAAGATGCAACACAGGAAGGTGGTTAATGAGCTACTCATAGGTTTTATGCCTCTTAATCTCACCTAAATCTCTCTAATTTCTCTCACAGAATGGTAAGCATACAGTCATAGAATCACAGAATCTCCTGGGTTGGAAGGGACCCATAAAGATCATCAAGTCCAACTCCTGGCTCCACACAGGGCCAGTCAGGTCAGAGCATGGGACTGAGTGCATCATCCATATGCTTCCTGAACTCAGCCAAGTGTGACCACTTCCCTGGGGAGCCTGTTCCAGTGCCTGACCACCCTCTCAGTAAAGAACCTCTTCCTAATATCCAGCCTACAGTAAGTGATGTCCTCATTGTAGTTTTAATATATATGCACAGTGTGTGATTCAGTTATATACAGTGAAATCATTCAAAAAGAGTTAACCTTTAAGCAGAAGGATTACATATACAAAAGTTTATAAATAGCATGACTTTATCTACATTTTAATACCCTATGAATTATTTCAGCTATCCTAACAACAACAAAAAAATCTTCTTGTAAAAACTGGAGTTAACAAGCAATGTTCTGTACTCCAGCTTCAACCACAGCTGTTGCTACTGCATGAGCAAGGTAGTAATAATAAAAAAAAAAGAACTGACTCCTCTTCTGCTTTCAACAAAAGAACTTTGCAAGACCTCTTTTTATTTCACCCTAGACCAAATAAAAAAAAATGTTTATTCTTGCCTTAACCACACACAAATTAAAGATTTTAGAGGTGTTGCTGATACAGCATTTGCTATTTGTACCGTGCAACTTCAGAACAAATTTACAGAGCTGCAATGTAACATATTTAAAAACATGATGAACAGCATATTTAAAAGCATTTTAAAAGGAGGTCAATTCTGACCTCTGGGCCATGAAGCATTGCATTAACAGTTCTGCAGAAAGAAAAATGATAAGGTATGAAATGAGTGCTCAGAAACTAGAACCTTATCAGTAAGAGTTTGATTCAAGCCTGTAAGACAAATTGCTCAGCAAGGCAAGTCACCTTCCTGCTGTGATGAGGATATAGCTGAATTTTCAATGCAACTGACTATCTCCCTCATCATGTCTCCTCAACTTGATATCCTTACATTCAGTATCTGGTTTACATTTTCTAAGCATCCAGTTCTTATTCTGAATACATCTTGTCTAAGTAGCCATATACCTACCCTTCCAGGATGATTATCTTTTTCCTTTATCTGACAATTTAGCATCAAGCACAACCACTTTAAAGCAAGTCTAACTGCTAACAAGGAGGGAACTGTAAACTGCCATAGTTCAGCTACGTCAAGGATGTTCATTTACCTGTGATAAAAACACTAGAATTCCAAAAATACACTTGGTAGTTGGACTTTGTTTCATGTACTGTCTTTCCCTGAAAGCATCCCTGACACTTTCCTTGTTCTTTCTTTCTTCCTTTACACACTTACTTGTGCATCAGTGGACTTTTTAAGGAGTTCCTCCACAAATTTCCAATTGGATTCCTTCTGTTTCTGAAAAATAATGAGCATCAACATGAAATAGCAGTTGTATTTCTCATGGGAATCATTACATAATGATGTGAAAATAAGCAGGCAAGAGACTTCCAAAAGTATTTCACTTCATGACAGCATATTGTAGCCATCACTGAAAACAAATTTCGTTCTGTTTTATGAAAGTAATTGTTATCTGTTGTAAAAATTAGGCCTCAGAAACAAATAAAGAGCTGAAAATAAGAGAATGCAATTTAAACTGGTGTGACTCATTTACAATCCCAACCTTCACTTTCAGTAAAGAAGGAAAACATTCAGGCATTATTACAAGCAGTTAGTATGTCTTACAATTTCTTTATTTTACATTCTGTAAAAAGGGGAAAGGAGGAAGAAAAGGTACAATCTCACTTTTTATTTATTAACCACATTGTAACTTTTTTTCTCCCAGGTGAAACATTAAGGATTGTTTTGGACAATTTGGTAATGAGTTGACCAGATAGTTAAAAAAAGTATAGATAGAAAAAATACAGGGTAGGTCAATTATGGCCCATAACTCGTATTCTTCGGCTTTGGCAGAGAGATGACTAACCATCTGAATTAACTAGACCATGCTAATGAAGTAAGAGAGTTGCACAGCAATGTGTATTAAAACAGAAGAGAATTCAGAAAAAGCAAAGAAAAGGGTAGAATACTTCACAACTAAGGCTATTAACCAAGAAAAAAAATAAAAGGCAACCAAGCCAACATATTTACAGTTCTAGGATGTACAAAAATCATCTCTTACACTTAACCATGTATATAGCTTGTCTTGTTTAGGTAACTAGATGTGTGAACACACTACTTTCAACATCATCCTGCTTTACTCCTTCTCACCACTATTACAACTATTAAGCCTTGTAAATTATTCTGTCCTTTATATATTTGTATGGCGCTTACAATAAAGAGCATCTTATGCTTTGGTAATTGAAGTATAGCTACTTTCCAGTAGCAACACCGTCACGTCCCATGCTCCTCTGCTACTGACTATAATACTTAACACTGACGTGGTGACAATTCCACACAGACCTCCAGAGAGTACCAAGAGAATTTTAAAGATGAACTCTTTAAAAAGATGCACTAATATTTCTGTAACACAATTTGACTACTTGGTTGCTTTACGGTTTTACACAAGAAAAAGAGAATACTGAAAGCTTTCCAATGGTAGCAACTCACAGTCTGTAGACTGTTTACAAATCAAGAATGAAAGGACAGATCTGCAAAGTTACACTAAAGTTGCAATTTCACGATTCAGGAGCTCAAGCAGTATCAATTAAGGAGCTCCCACTGCTTCCTCCTTATCCTGCCAGCTGCTCTTCCTGCCCTCACAGCTGTAGCACGCCACTGCTCAGTTGTTCTGGTACTTCTGTCTGTGGGACACAGCACGAACCAGATCAGTGAACCGCTCCAAAGCTTTAGGAAGCGGGGGGTGGGGAGAAAAAAAAATTAGCAAGAAAGGGAGGAGGGCCTGACCTAGGTTTTAGAATAGGGACACAAATAATTGGAGTGGGAAACAGGACTTCCTAAGCTGTTATTGATGCATCACGAAACCAGCGTTAGGATCCTGTCAGAAGCAAAGGCCACTGCATCAACAAGCAGCCAAGGAGTAAGGGCAACACTTCAATAATGAGCAAAACCCAGGAAGTGCACAATCAGCACTCCCAGACAGTTCTGGCTAGTATTTGTGGCAAATTTTCATTTTGACTGCTGCATTTTAGAGCTTGACGGTATGTGAATACCTGCAAACTGGTATGGTCCTACTGCAGACTCACAGTAAAGGTAACCAATTCCTCAAAATCCAGTTTTATCAGAAGTGAGTACCAAATGGCTATGAGACCTCTGAATGTCTGTATCAGCCTGCTCAGAACATGCTTTTAACACTCCTATAGTACAAGGACACGTGATTTGCACAAAAGGTGTTCCAGCTCAGTTGTAGTTTGATCACCTTACAAGATCCTGGACTAATCTAGAGCAAACTCCTGACACCAAATGGAATTGACTACAAGAACGCACCCAGGTTCAGTCCAAACTTGGGAAAAAAAGTTACACCAGCCACCTGCTGCATGTTTTTTTTTTTTTAACCTCAATTGTCTCTATCTTTTAAAAGACTTTTTTCCTTCAAATCCCACTAAATTTACAACCTAACAGTATTCCCTGCTACACTGGCAATATGGCACGACAACTGTTTACAATCCATACTTGTCAGAGACCTTGTAGAATTTACATGTCTTACTCCAAACCTGCTGGCTTACAATATCCTCTCTCCACCCCTAAGAGTCCTAAAATGAAGAGAACTTGAAGACCATACAGTGCATAAGAATACTGTTAAATCCAAAAACTTGAGCTGAGACCCTCTGGCTTCTCACTGAGAAACTTTTGCAAAGACTAACAGCTGACTACCTGGAAGAGTCATACTCAGCTTTTCAGCTGGAAGTCCATGTTTGCATATCTTGCCATGTAGTAATTTTGGATTATTCTAAAGCAAGAATTCTTAGCCCCAAGTAATTCTGGCTCTATTTCCCTAGCCCACAGTATATTGAAATTGACCCCTGTAATGTTAAGAAGTAGCAAGTTTTCTCATCAGGTCCCATTTGGTTTTTAAATGTACAAATCCTGCTTTTTAGAAGCGTGAAGTGGGGCCTGAATGTGGGGTTATGGAAAGAGACAGGTACAATACACCCCTCAGAACAGAGTCTCTAGGAAATCTAGCCAAATTTTTTAATTTCAATGAATTGTTTCATGTTTATGAAATATATATCCAATATATATGAATCATTGCGTATTTGGAATTATGTTATATGAGCTAAAGGGGAAAAATAAAAAGAAGCAAGTCTGAAACCTATTTGGAATTTTAAAAGCTTTCATAATAACCTCAAGGCCATGCAGACCACATTAAAAATTTGAAAATCATCCACAGATGACATCGGCTTAGAGGCAGTTTTTGCTATAGAGCACATGAATAACCATCATCGTGACACATCACCCTCCCACCTCTGATCGCAGTTAATTGAGAGAAAGCGCGCGTCATGAAGCGATCACCTCCGGTGTTTAACCAACAGGACAGGACTACATGGAGCCCTGACGTAATTCCAATGACATCACAAATTTCTATCACAGACTATTTTATCTTACAATGTTCAAAGAGTGTTTGAGGCTGTAATTCAGGGAGGAGCAAGGGATGATGACAGAAAAACCTAAAGAAACGGTTACTATCTACTATCTATGACAGACGACATTCTTGTGGTATGTGAAAAGGCACTGGTGTTACTGACAGATGTTTTGTAAGCCCCCACGGCACTTAAGAGAACAGGGATGCCTGGACAAACACTCAGAGAAATGCGAAGCACAGCTAACAGTTTGAACATAAAGACTACTGGAAGCATTAAGAGGAACACGTACAGGATGGTCTCATGATTTACAAATCGAGCCTTGGAAATTCTCTTGTCCCAGGTGGGCTCTAAGGAAAAAATATTATTTAATCTGGGCAAGTCACTTCCTGTCACTGCGTCTCAGAACCCTACTTAAAAATAAGAGCATCAGGAATCCTTTTTTCCATTCTACATCTGTTTGGCTTATTTAAATAATATAGTGCCTGGGGCAAAAAATAATCTCTCATGAGGCTAAATACGTAGTATGTATCAGTATGAGAGACAGGGAAAAAAAACCCCAATGATCAAAGTATCACTGCATTTTGATTAAGGCATAAAATATAAGAAACCCAAGATAAATGTCTGCTTCACACTAGTTTCTGTATTCGACCTGGGAATAACCTTCTCTCTCCATCTAAGTTCCTCTAATAAGCAGGGAGTGCAGTAATTCTATCTTTCCAATGTCCCTCTGTAATACACTGCGGACTGTCATGCTCTCTCATAGCACTACAGTAGTAACAGAGCAGAAGCAAGGGAAGCTTGAGACAACCTTCGGTGTAATAATCAGATATGGTCTGCAATCCTACACTCTCATACAGTGTAAAAAGTTGCTTTGTTTTGCCATGGTATCATTAGAAAAGACTGAATCTTGCGATAATGAGCATCCTGCCATGGGATCCTAAAGGATCTGTCAACGCACAAGCAGCAGAAGTGTTCCACATTCAAAGCCTCTAGTCACAAGTTCTTCAACTGAGTATTCAAGTACTCACTTGAAAAGTTTTTTTTCCCCACTCACTTGGGAAAGCACACTTTCCCAATCTTTTGTTTTTTGACAAATTAGGGAATTTGCAAGATGAAAAAAAAAAAAATCAATGAAAGCAATTCTTACTTATATTAGAAAGTCTAATTTTTACTTAGGATTATAAGCATTCACAGAGGTTCAACATTTCAACATGTTTAATTCCTTCTCTGTTTATACACTGATGCTTTTAGAGATCTAACATGAAGGGAGGAGAGGGTTTAGGTTATCAAGACAAAACCAATGAACTGATGTGATCAGATTCTTGTTACAGATCTGCAGTTCACAAACATGTTTCAAGGTTTTAATCTTTTATCCTGCATCAGGACAGGAAATCATGGTAAGATTTTAACAGAAAAAGCATATGACCTTTCCATTTCTAATACACAGTATTAAATTACAAACAATAAGAGACACTAGGCCAAATTTGTGGAAGAAATATACATAGCTGATGCTTGGCAAACTAGCAAATATAAGCAATGCAGCTGATGTGGGAAAAAAAGCCCAAACCAAACACAAAACCCCCCAAACACACACACAACTACAGCGAAGCAAAAGATTAAAGAGAAGGACGGATGACATGAGATGGCCTAACCTGATTCTCCCTAGTGCCAAGAACACTTATGAGACAAAAACCAAAACAAAAACAAAAAGCCCACGAAAGACAGCCAAACAAAACCAAACAATAAAACTTCAAACAAAAAATTGATTTCTGGGTCTTCAGCTGTCTCTCTGGCTTCTAGTCAGCTACCTCTATTGTTAATTAAAAGAAAAATTAGAAGTTTTCATGCTTCTCAAAATGGATGAACTGCCTCAGCAAGTCCCTATTTCCTTCTCAAGAAATGAGACAGGATGAACCTCAAAGTAAGGGACTGAAGGAAGGGTCAGGGTTTGCATAACCCCGTAAGTACAGGAAATGGCAGTGAGGTCCATGAAGGAAACTGATGAATCAGAACCAAGTGTGGTCCTGCACACATCTTACAGGTGTAGGAATGGCACGCATGGGTCTCACTGAGACCCCTTATGGAATGTGTAGCAATGTCAAATCCCTCAAGATGAGATTCATAGACAAGAACCTGCTCTAGCCAAGAGGAAAATCTAAGGCCACCTTCTAAAAACAAACATCTTGCAACTTAGTGCCAGAACTTCCTAAACTGAAACTTGAATTCATTATTAGACAGCGTCTGTTGGTGTCACGCAAACGCAGAAAATTAAGATGTCTACACAAATATACACCTCATCATGCCATGGTTGTGATGAAAGAGGAATGCAGCTACACAGACTGGAATTTATCCAGAGCTGAGCAACCACTGTTTAAGAAGAGTGGCATTAACAATTACACAGTCAGTTTGAGGTTTGTACTTCCTACAGTACAATCTAGCATGTTCTGCTCCCAAAACAAGACACACAGTGAAGTGTTTATGCTGCAGGCAGATGGTCTTAAAACACATTCTACATCATTAAGTATATCTGCCTCTAACTAGCTGGGATATTTAGTTTCCTTAATACAGTTGTATACTGACTATCTCATATATAACATGAATCCATCAGGAACTCCTGGAATGTTTACTGATTTGGAGAAAGCACACATTACTATTATCAACCGTAAAGATTCCTTTTAAGGAGTGTGAAAATTCTTGTATTACAACATTAATTGTTTCCTGTCAACAAAAATAACCAAGCAAAGGTAATTTCCTAAAAATTCCTAAAAATAAAAATCCTAAATAAACACTTTTTAGGTATTTAGAAAAAAGGATACCCACCTTTTCATCTACGTTTCCATTCCGGTCAAACTGGTAGAGTGATGCCAGATGAGTAATAACCCACCAGGTAAAACTCAATGGGTCTTTACACTGAACTGTTTCAAAACCAGGCACCTTTTCAGAACTACTTGGCCTTTCAAAGATATTCTTTAGAGTTTTGTTCACCAAGCTCCAGAAACACTGTAGAAAATACAAAAGTTAATTTGAACTGCATTGAGTAACAAAGCCTATATCAACAATTTGCTGTACCATACTGTCCTATTGACTAATTTGTTTTTACAGAGAATAAACAAGATGACAGTCATTTAAAGAAAATAACAAAAATCAGTATTCAATATTACCAGAGAAAACATGGAGCTACTTTAGAATGTCCTCTCTCAAATGCCAGTAGAAAGCAATGTGAAAGGACAAGCTTTGGTCACAAGGAAGAACATGGTGGGATATTCACAGGCAAAGTTACAAGCTGATGGAATGACAGCGTGCGGATGGGATGAGCACAGCAACACTCACGTGACAGAGACAACCGTTCTTTAAGGAAGACTTTTTATAACATATTTTTGAAGAAGTTAACGCCATACTAATCTAACCAAGAAGACAGTAGTAGATAGTAGAGAATCAGTCTGACATACAGCAAACTAAGGTTCAAATCCCCTGTTCCGTTCCAAGTCTGTTCTAGCACTGACAAACTGATAAATTCTCTTTGGCTCAGATCCCTGTCTATACCACAGCATTACTCCTCCTTACAGCTTGTGCCTGTCTTCCCTGATGATACAGAAACTCTCTGGGACTTCTTTGCAACTGTATTTCACCTACCTCAGCGCTGTGTCCTGATCTGAACTTACACTTCAAAGCGCTAGTGAAACGCTGAGTAACTAATTATCAGCACAAGCACTCTCCTGTGAATATCCTGGTTCTCCACTGGGACAGAGTTACTCCTCACAAAAAGCTAGTAGGGAACACTGCCAGGACAGCTGACCCCAAACTAGCCAAGGAGATATTCAATACCATATGATGTCATGCTCAGTATGCCAAGGGGAGAGGGAGGAGGGATATATAAAGGGGGCAGAGAGGAGGGATCACTGCTTGGGGCTGGGCTGGGCATGAGCTTCTGGGTGGCGAAAGCATTGTATTATCACCTGCTTTGTATGTTCTGTTACAAGTATTACTGTTGCTATTTTCCTCTTCCTTTGCTGTCTCCATGAACTATCCTTATTCCAACCCATTAGTTTGACATTTTTCTTCTGGTTCTCCTCTGCATCCCACTGCAGAGTGGGAGGAATGAGCAAACGGCTGCAGGGTGCTCAGCTGTCAGCTGGGGCTAAGAAGCACTTCGTTCTGCACAAAGTGAACAGTACTCATTGTGCAGATGGCAGCTTTGGTTTTTATAAAGACTGTTTCAGAAAACTTTCAAAGGATTTTGACACTTCTTAATATTCACCCAGAGAAACATCAGCCCACTCTAAGCAGCAGTCAAGAAAAATCAAAACACTAGAAAAATTAGCAAAAGTACAAAATAGAAAACGTCATTATGCAATGTATGAAGTCATATGGCCATCCAACCCATACTTTGAATACTGCATGCAAACCTGGCACTCTGCCATTTGATAGTAGTAGCATAGAAAAAGGTTCAGAAGAGGGTGTCAAAGATGGCCACAGGTAGAGAATGACACCTGGAAAACAGATGTCTGAATCCAGTAAGCTGCTTCAGCCTAGAAAAGGCAGAAGACAGGGGGTACAAAAAAAAAAAAAGCAAACAGAAAAAACCCCAATCTGAAGAGGCATATAAAGTCTTATTTGTACATGTAGTGACTTATCACTTTCCAATAGAAGTATAAAGGGAGCATCAAAAGCTGTCAGGAACTACAAGATTCAAAGATATAAAGCAGATTGTTCTTGCACAGGATAATAGTGACAGAAACTTGGGCTAGATGGATCATCGGTCTGACTGTACCTGTGTTTCTGATGCCTGGAGATGCATCAAATCATTGCATCACATAGAACATAAATGGCAAGCAACAACAACATATTTTTAAAGGTGGGTAAATGCTGTTTCTTTCCTTTTGTTCTATCACAAAACTTTCAGAGTCTGTTCCATTGCCTTCCTTAGCACAACGAAAACTCCTTATCAACATGCTTAGTCATAACCAAACAGTAAAAACAAACATAGTCAGGGCTTGAAGCACATTCAGGACATCAGCCTAAAGTGTCATACTTAGCATATAGTCCTATTAAAGCAAATAGGAAGTTCTGTCTTCAGCTCTGTGAACCAGTGCAACTGTGGCAATCTGGGAACATTTGCCAACTGCATTACAGATGTAACATGCACGCGTATGGAACTCTATTCTTCCATTACCTCTGTGTGAGACCCTTTATTTCTGTGGTCCAGCAGATGAATAAGTAGAATCCATAATTCCTTAATGCAGGTACACGGATAATGGTGAGTAGTAAGAGCCTCAGAAGGTCTCACCTGAAAGAGAATATGCAATACAAATATTCAGAGAAGCGTTATTTTTGAAATTATATTTCAGGCACCAAAATTTTTCTCTTGTTTTGGTTGTTTGGGATTTTTGGGGTTTTTTTGCAGTTAAACAGTACAGCTTTAATTACATATTGGAAAGTTCATTATATTATTAACATCCAAAATACATCTCTTGAACAGCAAGGGTTGTTTCTTAATTCTACATAAGTTACAGGTTGTGCTCTTTCTTTCAAACATGATTTAATCAAATGAAAATGGGTTTCTGAGGCCTAAATGAAAAGGAATCGCAATAAATACTGATTCATTGCCTGACAGGAGGGAAAAGATAAAATGATTGATTAGATTTTCTTTATGTTCTCAGGAAGATTAAAAAAAAAAAAGATTTAAAATTATTTAATAGCTATTATTGTTGTTATTTTTAACTTAATGACTAGGCATAATGCTAGAAGAATATGTTTTTGTTGGCATGAGGATGTTAATGTTCCCACAACATTTCACAAAATCTGCTTTTCGGTAAATTTACTGCAAGGCATTCTTTTAATATGCAGAAAACAGCATATTTCAAGTCATGTACGTTATTTGATTACTATTCCATATTTAACAAAATTCACTCAGACTGATGCATTTCAAATGCAAAGTAGTCTTCTTGTGATTCATCTTTCAGTTTTACATTCCCTGAATTGTGAAACAAAATAAGCAAAACAGCAAAAGGAAGTGCTAAATACATAAAAATTCTCTGTATGCTTTAATGTTTTTAAGACCTACCAGTACTGCATGCAAAATAATCATAGGATAGACAAAACGTGACTTGCTCTGTCTCAGGACCTATGAATCCACTGAACTGTATTCAGAGGTGGTAAAAAGTGAGAAAAGCTATCCTTAAAGAGCCTATTTCAAAACATTTTACCTTCCGCAAGGGCACAGTGGCAAAAATGCAGAAAGAGAAGCAAGACAAAGCAGCTTATACTAATTATTTAGGGATAAATTGAGTACAAGTTTGAATATTCAACCTACACCCTTCTAAAGCAAACGAGAGGGAAACGGGCACCTAGAGAAACTAATCATATAACTCACCACAACAGAAAGAACTGCTACTGTCCTCCTCTGAAAATAAAAATAACCTGGGGAGACTAGTTTAGCCAACTAACTCCTACCAGACACCTAGATCTGAGGTGAATCCTGGATTTTTGCGTCCTCGTGCACTTCCTGGTCCATTCATGCACAACTACTCCTGAATCACACAAGTATTTAAAATAATTTCTGGATTTGGACACCTAACAGCATAAATTGAAAATTAAATCAAAATACACAATGCCAGTGACAGCAGCAGCAGTGTGAAACAGATATTACAGAAGAGGGAGCGAATGACTAAAAACCACTCACAATGAGAAGAGCAAGTATATCTATCACCTATGGTTTCAAATCTGTTTAATATTCTATAAGGATACAGACTTTTTATTTATCATCCACCTTTAAAATAGTATGTTTACAACAACTTTTTTTATGCAGCTCCAAATCAGGTTTAAATAGCAACACTTAATCATACATATTTATATGTATTTAAAAGTGTCACATAATTATATTTTTTTTCTTCTCTCTCTACAAAGAACATTGCTTGCCCTATGAAACTGCCCTGGACCCTGACAATTGATTTAAGAACATCATGAGATCAAGAGTAAAATATTTAAAATAATTCTACTAATGATGTTCCACATATGCTGTTTAGCTTTCCACGTGCCTATGCTTTTAGTTAAAGATCTGATATAGGAATCCCTCAACAACCTGAATTAATCTTATATAAACATTATCTTGAGAATAAATAGCGTGGCCACCAACGTTCATTGAAAAATTCAATATTTAACTTCCAAAACTGAAGCACCTCAAAAATACCGTGGTTATGACTCAACACCAAAGAGCAAAACAGATTCCTCAAAAAGTAAGTCTACTTATTGCGGATTGGCTGTAACACTGGGGGATTTTATGGAAGTATTAGGTACACAGACTTAGAAATGAGAGTTTTAGGCCTTCTACACGGAGTACATGTTGTTGCAGCAATTAGGTTTCTTCATCTACTACTGTGGTCTTCTACAAGATAGCAGGATCTCTTCTGCAGGAGATATGCAGTACCCATCCAGGATGGAGACACCATTTAGATACCGATTAGACTACAGATAAACAAGACAATGTTTTCTTCAGAGACAGTATGGATTTCCTTTTGCAACATCCCAAGTTCAGTATCTGGGTAAGAATGGTAATAACTTCAAATTGTGGTAGTCTTGGGAGAATAGAGCTCTGGTGCCAGAGCTATACTGCTGAGAATAGAAACAGGATATCCAGGTTATAGATTTCTATGTCAAATGCATCTCAAAGCACAATGGGATCGCTACATGATCCAAGTCAAGCATCTCTGTACGAGAGCTGTCCAAGAAACAGAACTAAAAATATGAGTTTAGCAGATTAGAGTTTATGTCCCTCCTTCCAAGAATACCCACAAATGGTAAGAGCTGTACTTTGGAATATTCTCAGCCAGAAGCTTAATGATGTGTTTTAGTGATGAGCTGACAGTGTCATCTATTATGGGTATCAGTTGTGTTTTCAACAATTTTAAGGGGCGCTGTTTCCATTACTGGATTAGAGCAATGAATGCATGCAGGAGGAGGCACCAGCTGAAGAGGCGTTATCCAGCCCAAGCGCAAGCTCCACTCCAGAAATTAATCTCAAACAGAACTCGTCCAAGCTGTGCGGTCCAAGCCCAGGGAGAGCTGAAGAAAAAAAAAATGGCAAAACAATCTTCTCCCTTTGTAACATGGTTTTGTGGAAGTAGGATGAATCTGTCATTTTATCATCTGACATTTCAAAGCCTACCATCAAGCACAATGGTCAACAGATAGCATTTGAATCTTCCTTTAGAAAAAACCTACTCTCATCTATCTGCCTTCTGACAGGAGAGGAAGTTCCAGTATTATCTGATAATTTAATAGATCAAAATTGATTTTAAAAGGTAACAGTGTTCTCTACAGAAAGACCGTTTAAAAGAACAGCTATGAAATGCTAGGATAGCCTTTCCCCCCACCCCAAGCAGTAACACAAAAGAAGGAAAACTTCATTTTTCATGTCTTTATAATAGGAAAACACAAATTAGACTGTGGTCACTGACACTTATTCTCAGGCTTCGGTCCTGCATTCCCAGATCACACGTACCCATCTAAAGCAGATTTCACAATGACACAGTCAAAGATTATACAGCTCTTGTACTAGCTGTTTTATGGAACTATTACAACTTTCTAGCCTCAGAGCACTCGAAACAAGTGAGAAAAATGCTGCAGCTATAGAATGAAAGAAAAAGGAAGGGAAAGAGAAGGACAAGTTTTCCCTCTACAAATGTAAAAGCACTGTAACAGAAAGATGAGGTTGCAGAAGCAGAAGCAGTGCAACAATAAACTGCAATATGACATTCTGTGAGTGTCCAGTTAGCTTACTGCCAGGATTACAGTTATTCTCTTTTTGTTCCTGTTGAGAGAGTTTGAAAAGACTTTTTTTTTGCATCTATAGCTCTAAACCTTTTAGACTGTGCCATGTTTGGCATTAAACCTGGAACACTGAACTTGGGAAGTGTGGCACTCACTTCTGCTCTGTACACGGTGCATTTCAATATTACTCTCTCATTCAACTGCCAGATGGTCATGAATAAATATAACACAATTTGAGCTCCTAACAAATAACACTCTTTAAAACATGGAGATATAAAGCCATACATAACATTTAAAATTTAGCAGTAAGAAGTCATCTATGCATTGATGCAATATCTAATTCATATGGTTCCTAATACAAGTATCTAACTGCCTATGTCCTATATAAAAGAAAAAGTTACCTTTGTATACTTGTTGATTGACAGGATTATTAAATCAGATATGAGATTTTCACAGTGTGTTTCAAATAAACTGGTACTGGTTAAATTCTCTCCGGTTAGATTTATGAAATGGTTAGCATACACAACTTGCCCTAAAACACAAAAGAAAATTAGACATATTTAGTCCTGGGTTTGGCTGTATGAACATAAAAAGAAAGACAGGAAAATGTTTTTCTATTTTATATATTTTAGAATCGGTTTGTTGAGTTGTATGTAATTTTAATTTAGAAATTCATTTGTGAAAGTTCATCCATTCTAAGTTCAAGGTAGTCCCTTCATTATTACACTAAACTCTGATATTATTCTGCTCGACAGTAAAATTGGTTGGCGCTTTACAGCCTTTTACTGGCACAGTTTTTGCAGCGGAATAAAGATTTATTTATCTGCAAGTTCCTCTTTGTCACATGCCAGTGCGCATGTTCTGAAACCATGACATGTTTTGCAGATATGCAAGTTGATGACAAACAATTCTGGAGAGGTCTAACACTTTCCTTTGGATGTGTTGACGTAAAAAGCTGGCATGATCATATTCCAGCTTGAGCATTTGTAGACATTAACAGATAAAATGGTAAAGTTAAGAGCCTGTAAGATCTTATCCCACAAGCTTTTCCTTAGTACAACTCCCTTGACATGAGTGGAACAGAAGATATGTAGAATGAGCCTATAGTTTATTCGTGTAAATGCAGGGTGAAGCCCCAAACCCACTATCCTGCCACTGGTCTCAGCAGCGTGAAGTTTCTACTCGGCATACTTCACAGAATGAGAACCTGAAAAATTCTACAAGGCATATAAGAATACAAGACAATAAATGCAAAGATACTACTGTCTTGACTAGTAAAATTTGGTTGTTAAAAAGCACTACCTTCCTCTTATGAAAATGGATTAGTGCATTATTATTCAGAACTTTATCTGGTGAAAAAAAATAGAATTCTGGACAATAAACTGACTCCAACAGTTTTCCCATCCTTTCTCTTCAAGGTCCAAAAAGAGAAAAATAGGTTAGCCCACAATGGATAAGAAAAAAAACCCTTGGAATTGTAGAACAGCCAACCTACATGTTATCCAGTAAAATAAGCATGCAGACAGTGAAGATGTATTAATCTGAACAAGGCTGTGTTGGGACAGGACTCAGACCAAGGGAGAACTAACCCCAGAGTACAGATTCAGCACCAGTTACCCAGGCTAGACATAAGTGCATTCTTTCTAGACCTCAACATTACTCCAACTGTTGCAATTACTATATGGAACTTACATTGAAAACTTAGAATACTGGCGGGGGGTAGGAGTGGGACATGATGGGGAGGGGGTGGGCGGGAGGAAGCAGCTTGACGTAATTATTATAGAAGAAAATACATTGTTGAGATTTTGCTAGCACGGACATGAACAATAGATGTAATTCTCACAAAGCAAATAAAGTTCTCTTTTGTATTTAATAATTCTTCAGCAAACTGAGTTACTCTGAAGTTGGGTTCTTCAATTGCATTCTATGACCTTTTTTATCTAGCTTCTATGAAGAGCTTACTCTTATCAATCTACTTTTTGCCCTTTTAAATAAAAAATAAATAAAAAAGACTATTGCCTTGCCCTTTTGTTGCTGTACTTTTACAAGCTCCTCTGTCTGAAGCTTCTTCCTTTGTCAATATTTTCTTAGCATAGCATATGGTTAACAATGTGAATTATCTGTTCTGAGATTCTTTGTTCTAGCCCATCCTTGGACACTTTTCCTATCTTGTTTTCATCAAACTGCAGTTCACTGGTATGCATTCTGGATCTCTGCAAATGCTTTTTTATTTCCAATGTAAGAAAGCGTATCATTACTAAATATTTAATACATTGTAAGCATTGGTTGAGAACACACTTCCTAATACTGGTCAAGTTTTGATAGAACAAAATCCTACTACTATTTAAGTTGAGCTAAATGAAGGTTACCAAAGAACCTGATTAAATATAGCTATGCTTAAAAACTACCTGAAGTAGTAAAGATTCTGCACAAATTAAGGTAAGAAGTCTAGGTAGAGTCATATGCACAAAAATAAGTTCAAAGGAAAAAAAACCCCTGTATACTTACTCATCATTTTTTCACCTAGTACATGAAGAATTTCTAATACTAGCCAATGAATATCCAAGTGGAGGTGAAGTAAATGCCATGACGGGGGAAAGATCTGTGATTAGAAACACGCATATTTATAACATTTCTTTAGCAAATTCTGGATCCTGTGCTAAGACATGTGAAGATGGATATACGTTTTGCCTGCAGTGAACATTAGGGATAGTTACGCTCAAATACACTGTAACATACAAATAACCCATTGAGTTAAAGAAAAAAACCCATAACACAAATAAAAAAGCTTTCATGACAATTGATTCTGTCTGTAGAGGATGTTTGTGTTTATCTGATCTAAATTTAAACATAATGTCTTGATTCAAGCTTGACAATTACAACACACTTAGTTCTTTCCTTCCCATAAATGTATTAGGTAACACACAGACTGCTGGAGTAAAGTGTGTTCTTAAATTCTAAAATTTCAATATTCTCTGCCATAAAGTTTACTTGAAATTACTGTTTCTTCCATCAGCTCAACAGTGGCTCTACTGACAAGCTAAACAGAAAAATTCAAAACGCTGCTTCTCAGTGAATCGTTCCTCTCCAGATATTTGTTTATACAAACCAGGACTGAAATTTCCTTTTTCTTTCTAAAAGATTAGTTATTGTATGTATGCACAAATCTTAACGGTGCATGCTTCACTAGTGTTTCATGTTGCAGCACCTACCTCCATGTCTCCACTTTTCTTCATTATATACATGTTCTTTTCGTATTTTGAGTCAGATTTCAGAATGTATTTTTTAAGAAGTGCCCCTCCTACTGGGAAGCTCAGATATTTTAAGCATTATAAGTACAAACACTGAGGAATTTTTTAAACATGCCACACTAATTCGAGTCTACTTAGCTACTTGTAATCAGCACTATCATTTGTATAGTACAGGAAAAATTCCAAAAGCTATAAAACAAAAATGAATAGACAAATACAAGCAACAAAAGAAAATCCAGAGCTCATCTGTTGTGTTTGCCAAGCACTTAGTTAATAAAGGAAGAAAAAACCAAAAGCCAACCTATAAAGCATAAACTCAATTATTGGAGCCTAAAGATAAATTCTCATTCAGCCAAAACTTATGAAGTTGAGTATGTACTATTAACATACCTTTGCCTGATGTGGAACGGTAAATGCTGCCAGGACACTACTAGGGAGTTCACAAAGGTGACCGACGTGCATGATCAAAGCATGAAGCTCTTCAACCAGCATTGATGGTAACTGAGCTTCCAGTTCTTCATATGGATGGAGCATTCCATCATTTTCTTCTTTAGGGGATTCCAGATACCTGAACACACATACCCACAATCAGAAAACGGGTGAGAAGCAGCTACACAGAGCTCAGTAGGTAAGGTAGTACACTGTATGCAAATCTCACCTGAATATGAAAACTTTCACATAGTGCAGAAACTCCACACACTGACGCCTGATGCTCTCTGCCTCAGAATGCAACTTTGCAGCTTGACCTGAAGTAAGAGATCAATAGCTTAAAGCAGATATGCCCACACTGTGACTCACATAACATGTGTTCTCTGCTGTAGTTAAACCAGACCACTGGAAAACCACCCTCTTTTCTGAGGACAACCTGGGAAGTGGCTGGTGGCAAACATCCACTTCTAGAAATCATCTTGCCAGAGGCATATATTATTTATCTTATCTCAGACACATATCCAGATACAGAGGGAAAAGAAGCCATCCAGTCCTTCAAGGATGGTGACAGAAACAAGCAGTCAGTGCTAGAAGACGTCATTCAGTCCTGCTGCACTGCTCCCTGTCTGCTTCCAAGACACCTTCAAAGAAGACACATGTGACAGTATCTCAGCATTCATTTCTCATGGGGTACTTCATCCAAAAGCTTACTTGGAAGCATGCTTTGTAACTTCTCTCCCTAGGAAGAATCATCTTGCACTGTGCCTTAAGATGTGTCATGCTAAGAGGTGGCCATCCACAACCCTGAAGCTTGCCTTTCACTTGCAGCTTTGTATCCTTTCAGCCAGTTATTGCAGCTATGTGTCTCCTTTCCTTTGCTCTCTGAAACTCTTGTCATGGTGTTACCCTCCTTACCTTGCATATGCAAGCTAAAGCTCAAACACCATCCTTGTAGAAGAAAGTCACTGGAAGCTATTGACACTGGTGTGGGAATCACTCCTTACTTATTTCCACACCTTCCTTGCCTTGTAGCTTTCAGCTTATATTAGAAAAAGATAAAACTTAGTGCGTAACAAGAGTAGATACAGTAATTTAAATACCAAATAACTACTGCCCAATAATAGACAGACAGAAATGCTCAGCAGCCAGTCAGCCTGTAATACTTGGACTTGATTAAGTATGTGACAATCATTGTTAAAAGCTTCGTAAATGGGAACAGCAAATGAGGAGTTTGAGCAGGCTCCAATGAAAAGTATTATCACACTATAGGAGATGTGTAGCAAAAACTTTGATCTGCTGCACTGGACTGCATGTCCAGGGAAAGGCAGTTTCCTTTGCTCATGTCTCCAGAGGGCCACTGGAGTCTCCCCTTTCCTTTTCTTGCTTTCTCTCTGTACCCTTTGTTTGCCCCATCCCCTTCACACAACTTCTAAATTCATGTACACTGCTTGTTCTGGCATACATGCCACAAATAAAGACCTGTGCTTTTAAGCCTACCTTGATATCTTTTGAGCAACAAAACTCACTGAGTGAAGCAAATCAACTGGTACCATAATATTCCAGCATGAAGCCTATCTGTACCACATAATCCATAGGATCTGTTATGGTAATGAACCAGCGTTTGAGAGGCTCAAATCACTCTGTTCTAAAGGAATTATTTATAGATATTACTTCTGCTTTGTAGCAATTACAAATATTTTATCCTAAGATCTTGGAAGTTCTGTTTAAACAAAACTTTACATTACAGTATTTCACTACAAAAATATTCTGCATACTGTCATAAATCATTGATCAATGAAGTAAGTGGATAAAACAGGAACAGTAGAGCCTTAAGAACAGATCAGGCATTTTCAAAAAAAAAAAAAAAAAGCAAAACAACACAGAGCATAAGGAAAGATTTTGCATAGTTTCCACATGACACAGTTTTCAGTAACAAGACTCCTAAGATCATTAAGGCTGGTAAGAAATTAAATCATAGCATCTTAGGCTGGTTTGGGTTGGAAGGGACTTCAGAGATCATCTAGTTCCACCCCCCCTGCCATTGGCAGGGCCACTATCTACTGGCCCAGCGTGCCCAAGGCCCTATCCAACCTGGCCTTGAATACTGCCAGGGAGGGGACAGCCACAGCTTCTCTGGGCCTTACCACGCTCACAGTAAAAAACCGTCTAATCTAAACCTACCCTCTTTCAGCTTGAGGCCATTCCCCCCTATCCTATTACTATACTCCCTGCTAAACAGTCCTTCTACATTGTTCCTGTAGGACCCCTTTTCCCTTTAAGTATTGGTAGGCCATAATTACGTCTCCTCAGAGCCTTCTCTTCTCCAGACTGAACAAGGTCAGCACTCAGCCTGTCTTCATAGGAGAGATGCTTCAGCCCTCTGATCATCTTCACAACACCCCTCTGGACTCACACCAAGAGCTCCATGCCTTTCCTGTACTGGGGATCCCAGAGCTGGAAGCAGTACACCAGGTGGGATAGCATGAGAGCAGAGTAGAGGGGCAGAATCATCTCCCTTGACCTGCTGGTCACACTAGTTTTGATGCAGCCCAGGATAGCATTGGCTTTCTGAGCTTTGCCAGCACATGTTGAGCTTTACATCAATCAACACTCTCAAGTTGACCCAACTCAGGGCTATTCTTAATCCAATCTCCACCCACCTTGTAGCTGTGCTTGGCTTGGGATTGCCCCAAGGCCCTGGCACTTGGCCTTGTGGACCTTCATGAGGTTCATATGGGCCAACCTCTCAAGCCTGTCAAGGTCCCCCTGGATGGCATCCCTTCCTCCCAGCATCTCAGGCACACCAGACAGCTTGGTATCATCAGCAAACCTGCCAACAGCGCACTCAATCCCACTGTCCATGTCTTGGACAAAGACATGAAACCATGCTCAGCCCAGTACCGACCTCTGAGGAACAGCAGCAGTCCCTAATCTCCATTGGGACACTGAGCTGTTGACCACAACTCTTGAGTGCAGCTGTCCAGCCAATTTCTTATCCACTGAGTTGTCCATCTGTCAAATCCACGTCTCTTCAATTTAGAGATAAGGATACTGTTCAGGACACTGTCAAATGCTTTGTACAAGTCGAGGTAGTTGATGTCTGTCGCTCTTCCCTTCTCTACCAGCGCTGTAACCCCATCATAGCACGCCACCAAGTATGACAAGCATGATTTGCCCTTAGTGAAGCCATGTAGGCTGTCACCAATCACCCCCTTATTTTCCATGTGCCTGAGCATAGCTTTTATGCTCCATGAGCTTACTGGGAACAGAGGTGAGACTGGCTGAAATTAAATGTATGTTTCTGAAATCTGTATAAACATAAATACACAACAAAGATTTACTGAGATAAAACTCTACACTGAGGTTTTAAACAGTGGTAACAGACATCAATAACACTTAACATCTCACTGCCTGATCATTTTAAATATTTTAATCTTTATGACACCCCTCTACTACTAACCTATTTGTATGAAGGGGGAACTGAGTCACAGGTGTATTAGTGGCTCATGCTAAGTCACAAAGAAAGCCTGGGGCAAAGCATAAAAATCAGCTTGACAAACAGAAGAATAGGATACAGAGAACTAAGCAGACGTTCATTTAAGGGGAAGAGAACTACAGAACAGTTTCCTGGTACCAAGCTACCACATAAAAGTTCAAATGTAATTTAAAATAAGGATATTTCCACTTACATATTCAATGTCAGCAAAATTAGACTTTTAAAATAAAATCAACAGATGCATATGAAAGAAGCTCAATGATAAATTCATACCAATGATTTAAATGGCAGAGCATGACAATACCAAACCAAAACAATAATAATGTGCGAAAATATTCACTTGTACTCTTAGAACAGTAACAATTTATCTGTAATGAGAAGATACTACAGTTTATTTCTGAGTAATTACTGAACTTCTCAACTTGCTAAGCAATTCAGCCCTCAAACTTACAATAAGCCCAAGGCTGCAATAATGCTTCAGAAACATACTGTTCCTCATGCCTCAGTATTTAATTGAAACAAAGCACTTTGCAGTGATCCCATTTTAATGATCCTGCTGTGAAGATAAATTAAGTTTGTAAATAACTCTAAATTAAGCAAATATACCTATCTCATTTAAATATAAGACAAAGGACACTGAAAAGAGTACCAACCCACTACCTTTGGAACTAAAATAGTTATTGTGAATTCTGATACAACTTTCTGCTTTTAAAGAAGTTAATAGTTTGCCCAAATTCTACTTTAGGGGTGACGGCTTAAGTCAAATTAATGTGAAGTTCCCTGCTAAGGTCAGCAACGTCAGGATTGCCCTGTGTACCTTCTACACAGGCAGATCTGGTTCCAGACTCACTGTATTTCCACTACCTAGTTTCACAGTACCTTACATCACTAGGGTACCTGTATTTGTACCTTTACTGCAGGTTTATGCTGTTCTGTGACACACTTCAAGAGCCAAAGCTTAAGTGTGAACTGTGATAACACTTCCATAATGAAAAGGTAGTCAGATATGTAATCTCAACATCAAATTAAATGGGTTAAACTTACCAAAATCAGATGAACCCATTTGTACTAGGTCTTCCAGTCTGTATATCTGTTGCCTAATTAAAGGAATACAAAGGTTTATAGTATTTATATAGGTAAAAGTTGTTTAACTACAGAACAGAGAGGAGCAAGAGGTGTTCCTTGTTTTGTATTTCTGAAAGAACTTGCAGAAATGTAACTTAGGGAAAAGTATCAGTGGGAGGAATAGATGCATCCAAGTATGAAGGGATTACAATGCATGTACCTTTTTAGTTCTTCTTAAAACATTAAAGTCAGTAACAACAAATACAACATCAGCTAAATACCAGGGGAGGAAAAAAACAAGCAGACACACAAACCCCTGAGAGCCATAGCCTGTAAGTGATCTTTCAATAAGCGTAACAACTTCACAGTTGACCACAGAATAAACCTCAAAGTTAGTCCTCATGGCATACCCAAACTATACACCAGATTAACTCATTTGTGAATGAGCACTAGTAGATTTTGCCAGCAGTTTTTCCCACTTCCCATTTAGGGTGATCAGCTGCTTAACTTGAGACCCAAAGATAAACAGCAACAAAAATAGTAGAGTAAAAGGAGAAAGTGTCTCTAGAACAGCTAAAACTCAGATCAGATTTGAAGGGGGATAGAGAATTTTTTAAAGAAGCTGGTAACTGCCACTGCAAATGAAGATTTTTTAAATCTGTAACATAGGTGCATACTCAGCCATATTCTGCAATAGCTGTTAATTTCAAGTGGTCTTCAAGCATAGTCTCCCCAGAGATAGCATGGTACTAAACTGAATGCATGAAAAGTGCAACTGTAAGACAGACTTTTGAAAGAAAATGTTGCATAAATTGAGGAAAGAGCTCTCTGCCTCATTGCTTATACAGTCAAAGCAGCAACTACTAAAGGATTCAAAACCAGGAAACTTGGACCCAACCCAGATCAAATGTTCTACCAAAAAAAAAAAACAAAAAAAAACACAGACATTTAAAACTAGGAAGGGCCCATGAGGATACAAAAGAACTAGGCTGTAACCTGCATACTAAAGGGCAGGCACACATTAAAGTTACCTCCCTTATCTCTTCCTTCCTTCCTTGGATAAAATCATTCCAGTTACCCAAGATAACCTTTATTTGTTGTTGGGTGTTTTTTTTTTTAAAATAAAATCTGAATTTCTGCATGAATTTTTCAAGTATTTCAACCATGTGGAAAGGAAATAAGTCTAAAGCAGTAAGACTTTATGAAAGAGGGCTGTTAAGGCCGAATGTTAGAGAGACAGTGGCAGAAAGGAGCCATACAGAAAAAAACCCACTGAACTGAATTGAGTAAAGACTGAATATTGTGGTCTGACAAAATAAAAACACAAAGTGGGCAGGAGAAGCATAATATAGTTATCATTGGTTAAATAATTTCAATTTGCTTTTGTACCTCCAAAATTGACCCTCATCATTGCTAATCACTAAATTGTTTGATTTGGAAGTAAATATTCTGACAGTTAAACTCGTACTTCTGTTTATTAAACAAAAGATATATTGTCTTAATATACCCACTTACGTGGTTATATAGATCTTAGACTCACACATCTCCTATCACATAAAAAGTCACAGGTAAGAATTCCTTTTACTGTGCAGTTCTGCAGTACAACATTATTTATTACAATATTTTAAAATATTGAGTAACAAACTAGTATTTACAGACACATTAAAAATACTAGGTTTCTGCAAGCATGCATTTAAACATAGATATTCTACTTCATAAATTGAACTATTTACAGCCACTTTGTCCTCTAAAATCACTGTAACTTGTACTTAGCACATATGATTTCTATAATGGAAAAAGGCGTTTTCCTACTTTTACTTGTCAGTCGGTATATAAATGAAAGTATTCCATTTTATGACTAAGTGAACTGAAAGATACAGAGTGACTTGTCACACCAAAAGACAGCTTAGCAACCAACCATCATAGCCAAAAGTCAGCTGAAATCCTGAATTCTTACCAGTTCAGTAGGTTTTAAAACATATATAGCTTTAATAACTTAAAAGCCACGTTTAAATATATTACGCCTTATGTTCATCTCTATTACAACTACAGAGCAGTTCATATTACAGAAAAAAATCTATCTAATTCAACAAGATAACTACATCACTGTCTCTCTGCCCAGTGATTTTATATTAATAAATACACCAGACTAAATGCTGAAAGGGATACACTGTTCCTTTTAAGTAAGGTATCCTATCCCCTTCATTATCAGATTTTTAATTTTTTTAAATCACAGTGAAGTAAAAGCTTGCCTCAAACAAGAAAAGCCACATAACACTGGTTTTAATATACCTCCTGCCATCTATGCCACCGCGTTTCAATAAGCCAGACCCTATAAATGATGTTTTACATCATGGCCTTGGTCATACCCTAAAGGGATGGAAGAATCTACTACAATAAAAGGAACGAGGGAATATATCGCATATTTGTTGTGCCACACAAAAGCTGCTCTCCCATCCACTCTCTGTATGTGCTGTACATCCTGAGGATTATCAGTAGCAAAGAGGATTATCGGTGATCTGTGTATTTGCATTGACCAGATTAAACATCTACATTGAATTAGTCAAACACTGAGTAACTGTATCTGAAGAGATTGCTGAAGCTATCCTAATCCCAACAATTGAAGAAAGTGCTGCATCCAGCATTTACAGTATTTGATTTTTAACCTCTACTTCTCTTTATCCACAAAAAAAGGACTTAAAATCTTCAAAAGACAACTGTAATTATATGGGTAGCACAGTCTCATTCAAGGAAATCTTGAAATAGTTTATTCATACATTCTGAAGTCAGAGCCATCTAAATTAATCACAATACTGCCGTAATAAGGGTACTTATCAATTTTTATCTGGCAATGGCCAAGATATGCATCACACTGCTTAGAAACTGATTATTAAGTCACATAATACTAAAAATCTATGACACACAATTTGCTTCTTCACACAATTCTGTCTGTGTCTTACCCAACACAATCTGGAGTGTTAGAGAGATAGCATAACCTGTTTGGATGTACTGCACAGCCCAGTATTTTATGATTTTACTATCAAAAAACTTGACAAGTTTGTTGCATGCTTAAGGTGGGTATAATTACAGAAGTGGATAGTTATAAAATACATTAAAATTACTATACCTATTTAATCCAAAGAGAAGTCCACAGGACTCAGCTAATGCCGTCTCAGCAACCCACTGAAAGCCAAACATTTCCACTACATCATCTTCATAGTCACTAGGAGAAGGATCTAGTCTCAGCAAAACTCTGTAAAATAAAGCCAACAATATTCATGCATTCTATGGGTCTATTACCAGGGAATGTAATATCCACAGCTAGTTTATGTATCACTAATATTTTATCAACATATCAGCAACATGTATACTATAGATAGGGAGGAGTAGCAGCAGTCTCAAAAGACAGCCTGTTATATTATATTGCTATAAATGTTATATAGTACATAAAATATGACAACCCCTAGCTTCAGAAGCATAAAACCATTATATAGATACAGAGTATATTATATTTTAGAAACAAACACAAATTAACAGGCTACCACCTTGAAATACCTTCATCCTTACAAAGGGGCTGAGACATAACATACAGAGTGCCGGTAGCAGAAGGGCCTGCTACGTCAGGTAACATGTTCCACTGTAAGTGCATGTTTGAACCTGTCTCAATGTACATGCTTAACATCTAACACTAGAATATATATTTGGTCCTTTATATTTGATGGTTGGATTCAACGATCTTGAAGGTCTTTTCCAACTGAAACCATTCTATGATTCTATATAAACTTAATAATATTTATAAAGGTCACATTGATAGAAATCCATTAATAAAAGCACGCTTTCAGGTAGGTGAACAGGTGAGGGTCACAATACGATACGTCATCATTACAGCTTAAACTAACACTGGGCAGTGACAACACTTTGCTCTGGCTAAAGAAAAAAAAATAAATCAATAAAATCAGAATTAACATTTTAATTAAAGTGAAGAAAATCACGTATCCGTATAGATTGTTAAAACATTACTAATTGTGCAAATACAAAAATATTGCAGAAATGTGTGTCCTGGTTCTGGCCAGGCCAGGGTTGATGTGCCCAATCAGCCAACACAGGTCAGCTGAGTCAGCCCAGGTGAACTGAGTTAGCCGGAGCTGTTTTCCACACCACCTGACACCACTTGCCCATAAAAGCAGCTGCTTGGGGAAGGGTGGGAGCTGTTCTTTGCCTCTAGGACAGTTGGAGTGTGGCCGGGACATCAGGTCATCGTCGGTTCAATAAGGTACTCTGTGTCAGCACTGGGTGTTTGTGTAACGAGCCATTATTGTTCTGTATTCACTTTGATACTTGCCAGTAAACAGTCCTTTTTGGTGCCCATCGTGGCGCCAAAACGTGCTTTCAAAAAAAGTTACAGCAATCTGTATAACCAACAACAACACAGGCATCAAAGCAAACAATTTCAGAATTTTCCCACTGATTTTCATAAAATACTTCAGTGGAGGTGAAGCTGAATTCACCAAGATGTAAAAAATATTTTTGTTTTTAAAAATAAAACAAAAGATGTACGGGGCAAACACTTGGTTTTCATTATATTACACACCAAATTCATATTCTTCTTGAATGGTGCACTGTTACCAATTCAGCCCTCGGAGGCAGAAAAAGCATCTGTTGAACAGTAGACTCAATCTCCCACAGCACCTGCAGCTCACATGGTGGCTGCCTAAACATCGGTCTGTTTTGAAGTATTTAGCAGTTCAATCCAGTTACTCCTGTCCTAGGTAACAACAGAGGAGTCCCTCACATGCAGGCTCTTCCAAGAATTTACAGTCCAAGTAGACAAGGTGAATAATCAACAGAACAGCGTTAGTACTGTGGTGACATGGGAAACCTATCTATACACAAGCTCCTGAGTGAGTTTTCACATAAAATCATTTCTGTCATGAAATGCTTCTTTGTCAATATGGAATCCATACTTCATGCAGACAGAGACTCTCATTCCTTTACTTGACATCAATTTGAATGAACATGCTCTGATCCAACAACAACAAAAAAGGATAAATAAGGTAGGGAATGGGGGAAGTGCAGCAGAGTCCCCTTTACAACTACAGAAAAGGCTGTGGAAATTAAGGTTAGAAAAACCCAAAGTAACAATGCAAAATATGAGGCTTGGCAGGTGAGCAGACAAAAATTATGCTTTTGTAGGAAAAACAAGACAACACTTGCAGGATCATCAAGTGTCACAGAAAGCTAAGATAGATCACAGACAGTAAAGAAGCTAAACTAGAGTAATGTTCTAGAATCTCACAGAAAATACTTACTTGTTATGTATGTGACTTTTGAACTTTAAATCCAGAATGTGTGCAAAGGCAGAGCTCTGAGAAAGATGGTTTTAAAGCTACAAGGGACAGTCCTAGTGATCTGGGGAAGCTGGGCAGGGCAGGTTTGTTTCTGTCATGTGGAAAAGAGAGAAGGAGCCAGCACTGAATAGAGCATATGACTGGAAAAAGCAGTGCTGTGGCCTCCTCAGAAACTTCAGGGGTCTCAAATGCTGTTGCCCACCAGGCCAGTTTTGAAGTGTCCTAGCAGGCCTTTAACAGGCCCTTTACAAAACCTTAAGGTAAGTTCACAAAGCTAGGAACTAGACTTGAAATGCTGTTCAAAGCATTGTAACAACACAACTGCCCTTCCCACTTTGGTATACCACTGAAGTCATAATCAAGATGATAAGAGCTGAAGAACAAACTGATAATAACCCATACCTCTTAAGAGATCCGCTTGCTAAATAAGACTCTGCAGAGAAGCTTCTCCCTCCATTTTGGCTGTCAAAAGCACAGGAAAAACAAGGTGGCTCTGAGTTCTCGTTCCCCATTTCCATTGCCATCTCCAAGCTTTCAGTGAGAAATGGGGGTGTGGAGGAAGCCATAAAGTCACTGTTCATTGTTTCCATCTGATCCAGAAAACAAATAGACATATTAAAAAACAGTAATGGTGTTTCCTTAAATAATTTTCTTACTGTTGCAAGTCCCCATAATCCTTCAGCTCAAGATCTGACAACCTGTAACATCAAACTAACAGAGATACCACAGAGAAAGTCAATCATGGTCTTGTGCCCTGCCACACAATACTGCCACTTTGTGCAACTTGTTCAGGGAATCATATCAAGTGAAATGCTAACCCTACAAAAACCAAATGGGGTTAATAAGTAGTAGACTAGCACAAGGGTAAAATAAGAGATAGAAGTGCAGTACAAGGCATGGGCAAGCTACTTTCAGCAACAATTTGTTTTTCAACCACAGTGGCTATACTATGAAAATAAAGCATACAGTATAGGCTCCCAGTTGTCCATGATTTTAAGGAAATATCACAGCTCAAATTCCTTCTAATAAGCAGTAAATACACCCCATGTGATAAATATGGAGCCCTGAAACGCTGAAATTTTAGAACTCAGAAAATGATTCTGACATAGCTCAAGCTGGAAGTTTCTACTGAAAAAGTCTGACTTCACAGGAATCTGGGAAACGAATGAAGATCATGTTCAGGAGCATCTTGTATATATAACTGTAGGGAATTCACTGTATACATAATACCACTATACATGTAACACCAGGGAACTGATATTTTATACAGCGTACTGAAAGAGTAGAACTGGGCAACAGGTGCCATAGAGTTCTACAATACAATCAAAACTATTAACTCTAGATTAAGTTTCCAACTTAAGTGCTGACAGTTTTTGACAGTGGCCTTGCAGAAACCAGCTTACACCAGAGCCAGACATCAGTAATACAAAAGCTCAACTAAAATATGAGTTCAAGGAAAATAAAGGAAACGGCTTCTGTGCCGCTTCTCCCCATCCGCTCCTATTCCTGCAGCGAAGCAGCACAACTCCTGAGACAGTGACTTCAGTACTCCAGTTTACAGCTGGGCCCTGCGTGTAGGCATGTTGAAACAGCTGGCAAGGCAGAAACAAGCAGCTAAAGGGAATGCCCTAAATCAAAAGGGTTCCAAAGCCTGTTCAACTTCGGGTACCAAAGCCGCCCCACGCGGTAGAAAACACCAGGAAAAACCAAACCACGACAAGAGCCGCTTCTCCCGGCCGCGATTCCCGCCAGCTCCGTACTCGGCCCTCACGCCCCTCACCCAGCAGAAGCACCGCAGCCCTTTAGGCCAGCCCCACTGGAGAACGGCTTCCGAGGCGACAGAGCCACCGAGACTAGCCCCCCGCATACACACCCGCCACGAACGCGACCCCCACCCATAACACTTGCGGCCCAGCGCCGGCCCCGCTTCCCGCAGGCGCTTCCGGGACGGGGATAACGCGCCAGCCCCGCTAGACCGCGGCGGGCCAGCACCGGGGCGAGTCGGGACGTGAGGAGAGCGGGACGTGAGGAGAGCAGGACGCGGGCAGGAAGGGTGACTCGGTACCTGTGCGCCGGCAGTGGCGGCGGTGCCGCTGGTGCCGCTCTCCTTCCGCGCCCGGATACTTTTCCGTAGGACCCGCGCGCCACCGTCATGCCAGCACTGCGCAAGCGCTGCGCTGCCGATTGGCCGCCGGCCGCCCCTCCTTTCCCCGCTGCCTGGCNCGCCGCGCGCGCCCCCAACCGCCGCCCGCGGGGCGGCTCCTCGCCGCTGTTGGTCGGTCTCGCTGCTGTGGGGTCGCTGCCGGCCCCGTCCTGCAGTTGCGTGCTCCCGGCCCCCGCTGAGCCTCGTCCAGCCTGCCCTCAGGCCCCGCCGTGCTCCCCTTAAGCGTGAACTCCTGCCCACCCGTGGCTTCTGCCCCTCGCTCCCCGGCCTCCTCCCTCCTTACACCCTCGCTGCAGCCACCTTTCCCAGTCCCTGTTACCAGTGAGGGTCTTACTCGCCTGCTTCTTAGGTGGGGTTTCTTGGCAGCCCCTGCCTCCAGCCCATAGCGCTGTCGCAGCTCCCATCAGTGTTAGTGTTGTCAACCTCC
>VZTU01008503.1:311-27812 GCA_013400835.1 Zapornia atra | reverse complement strand
CCCCCCCGTTGTCACTGCTTCCCTAAATGTCCCTTGCTTGGCCAGCCACCACAAGTGGTTTCTGGCCACCTCTACCTGAATGCCACCATCTTGACACTGCTAGTAAGTTTCCCAAATCAGACTTCCTCATCTTCCTGTACATTATATATCCACCACCTTTCCTTGGTTTCCTTCTTGTCCAGCCTATACATGAACTTCATTCTTGTTCTCAGCTGCCTCCATTCATTTATTCCATTGCTCTCTCAAAGCCATGAGCTTCTATGATGCCATACAGACACTGATCCAACTTTCCCATGATCTGTCTCCCATCTCTAGAGGCAAGCAGTTCTCATCAAGCACGAGAAATGGTGTTTAATGTATTTGAAATTCAAGCTGGGTATCGTTCTCTTCATTTACCAAAGGGCCTTCATTGAGTGTGACAGTCACCACAGAACAGGGGCCAGGGAGAAAGTCCTACATCCTGTGCCTGGCATAATTTAGCTAAAAATGCACACTCTGCACCTAGTGGCTTTTTGAAAATTATTTTATTGGTTTGGATTGCCTCAGTTTGACTTAATTTCAAAATGCTCTCCCAGTTTTGCCTGGTTTTGGGGTGTAAATTACCAGCAGTGTATGGAACTTCTATTTCTAACAAGAAAGTTACTATAAAAAGTTTTGCTGTTGCTGCTAGAGCTTGCTGTGAAAACTCTCCTGTGATTAAAAATGCTTCATTTGCTCCTGTGCCTGTAAGAATCCCTCATTTCCTTCTTTAAATTCCTGTCTAATTAAAAAAACAGTACATCATGGTTAAATAAAACTGTACCCAGGATAACCCTGATTTCCATATGCAGATTTATCTGCACTGACAGCCCCCTCTCCCTCTCTTAGTCTTTCTGTTTCCTCTCTTCCTCTTTTCTCTTCCCCTCTCTTTCTCTCCTGCTCTGTCTTTTTGTCTCTCTTTATGTCTATTGCATTATGCCTGAATAATTTTCAGCCTTTTTTTTTTTTCTCTCCTCTTGCATGCACATGCTAAAATAACTAGACAAAGATGCAAGGTGGTTGCTGCAGTCCCTGTCTCTAGGACAAAACCAAGAAAGCTCGTGATTGCAATGCCACCTTTCCTTTTTTTTTTTTTTTCTTTTTTCTTTTTTCTTTTTTTTTTTTGTCTCAACCATATTTGGTGATTAAACTTCCCCAGGATGAGGAAGAAAAAGGAGCTGGAAATGAAATAGGGTTGAGGAAAAATCCCATTGCAGCAGCTGCAGTCAGTGGTGTCTGCTGCCAGATGTGCTAAGGTTCCTGGGGTCCTTGACACTAAAAGGCAGTATTAAAATATTTGGAGACAAAAGCTGCATCCTCAGTGATCATTTTCTTTATTTAACATGGCAGCAGGCGCCGTGTGGGGGAAAATCAACACGCTGGATGTTGGGACTTTCCTCCTTTCTAGGATGAAAGGATGTTATCTATCCCGTGCCAAGAGGGAACTGAGGTAAGAGAGCTGATCCAGCTCCTGCTTTTTCCTAGTATATTTCCTAACATCTTTTCTGAAACAACCTATATATAGATACATGTATATATTTGTGTATATCTATGTTTGCATGTTTGTGTATTTGGTTTCAAGCCAGTGAGTGGTAACGTTTTTTTGTCTATTTTCACATCAACCCAGAGAAAGTTAATTCATAATATATATTCAGAGCTTGTTCAGAAGGGTTGTTTTGTGGGATTTTTCCCGATTATGTTTTTGTTTCCAGAGAAGACTTCAGCAGTGACATCATGGTCTGCTGCTGATATTAAAACCGATTTTCAAAGTCTAAAAAAAAAAAAAAAAGAAAGAAAACCCAGTAACTTTGTGATAAGAAATTGTGGTGGAGATTTATATGCTCTATTTTTCGGTTACACTGTAAATATTGGAAGTCTTATTAAAGCGATAGTGGGATTTTTTTTATTATTATTATTTCTAGCACAGAAGCAATGAATACTGCATAATTAAGTACAGTATTTAATTTGGCTGTTGTGAAGCAAAAGAATAAGGTAATAATTTTTATTGTACTAATCAGACTCAAGATGTTCTCTGTGTTAATTGGGTTAAAAAAATTGCAGTACTTATTAGAAATTCTAATTTCACAATGCAGCACTGACAATAAGCTCAGCCAGTGAATTATTCACATCTTTAATTTGCTCTCTTAATGACAGTGTTCTGTAATCAGAGTGCAGAGACTGCTTCCTATGCATTATGTATGATGTTCAGGACTTAAATGCAGGACATTATGAAGCCTCTCAGTGGCTCAGTAATTAGTTTTCCAGAAGACAGGGCTTAGATATTCACAGATAAAACTCTACAGTTGAGATAATGTTAAGGTGGTGACTCATGCTAACAAAAGCAGGGAAGTTCAAATTTAATGCTGAAACTGCTCTCCATTCTCCCTCATTGTGCATAGGTGCAGGGGGAGGGGAAGAAATTCTTCAAAACTAGCCCATCATGGTGAGTACTCTGCGGACAGCCCAAGGGGGCAAACGGGGGGCTCGTTTCACTTTGGAACAGTGGTTTTGGCAACTTTACTGATCGGAGGGTGGAGGTGGAGTTTTGTTTTGTGCCGCTTTTTCAAGGTTGTGTGGGGAAAAAAAGCAATAACGTGCACACCATCAGAGAGAAATCATCAGTAGGAAAGATTAAATATATTTAAAGGATTATTATGTATGTTTTAAAGGATTTTATCTCAAGTACAGGCGTTTGTAACTTCTGGCAGATTAGGATGTTTTGAATGGGAGCTACTTACATGTAGGAACTTTGAGAACACCTGATGCTTGCTATATTGCTGTTGTACCTATTTCAGCTGGCATGCTCTTTACTGTATACACATTTTAGAAAACATTCTTTTTCTAACAGCTTAGTTCTCACCATGCAAAATGTGAATCATAATGCAAGTTTATTCTTCTTTCCTTGGATCATTTAACTGATGCTATGTCACGTGGTTTAAATGTAGGGAATATGCATTGTTACAAAATTTTCCTACTTGTATATGCTGCTTACTATAGAATAAACCCCAGGAATATTGAAGTTGGAAAATGATACTTTTCCCGTACTTAGTTGCTAAGTTAGACTGGCATTTGCTAGTCAGCTGCACATTTGTGCCAAGTTCTCACATTGGAACAGTCATACCTTTTTACTGGAAACAAAATATCTGACCAGAGAAGGTTATTTACTTATTTTGTGTTAACTCCCCAAAGGCCACTCTGAAATAAACCTGTTGTTCTGCTCTAGTAATTCAAATTATTAGAGATTGTCTACCAATACAAATTTTAAGTTTAAGTTTAAAAGAACTAAAACCCCATCTGGATAGTCAAGTACAGATACAGGATTAAGAAATTTGAGTGCATCTTGCTTTTTGAAGCAAAATATTTTAAAGATAATTCCTTTTTTTTTTTTTTTACCAAAGGCTACATCTGGAAATTGGTTGTAGCAGCAACTGTTGCTAGTGTTGTCTGGCCTTAAGGCCATGTGACAAGTTACTAAGTCATTTCTCTTGGCTAAACAATTAGTACATATTGCGACCGGATTAGACATTATGTTTATGTATAGTCCAGTGCTGAAAGTAATTATCATTAGCCTGCGGATTAGATCAATGTAACAAGGTGACCCATGGGTAGAAGATTGTATCAGAATCCAAGGAATTGATGAAGAAATTTTGCAGAATATGACTTTTCATCCCAAGTGAAGATCCCACAGCAAGTGGTACTATAATATGGTATTACTGTCACTACATAGTTTCTTTTCTTCAATCATTTCAGCATAGAATCATATGGTTGAAAAGGACTCCAAGAAGGTGTCATGCCCACCCCCTTAACTCTTCCTTTGAAGCCGGGATCAATAAAATCTGTCTTTTTCAATGAATGCTTGCCTGTCTTCATCAAGATTTGTTGTGATTACTTACTGTATTGGGTCCAGCCAAGGGCAACCCAAGTAATCTATCCCTGCATTTCACAGAATCATAGACTGCTATGGGTTGGAAGGGACCTTAAAAATCATCTAGTTCCAACTCCCCTGCCATTAGAAAGTTTTTCCTGATTTCTGATCTTAAGCTTAACTTGACAAGTTAATTAATTAATTAAAAATTTATTTAACAAGTAAATTACTCAAACCTCTTTTTGTGCAGTGGTTACAGGGAATTTCTTTTCCTCATTGCAGCAGTCTTTTACATATTCAAGATTCTTAGTTGTTTTCACTGTGTTCCCTTAATCAATCCCCATTTATTATTTTCTTCTTTATAGGAAAAAAATGTGGTTTGTTTTTTTTTTGTATTTCCCATAATTAATTTTTGTTGCTTTCCTCTGGCCTCTCCCTATTTATTCTTCCTTGAAATGCATAGCTCCAGACTTAAGCGTGGTATTCCAGCTCCCATATAAGTTCTACATTTCCATTTAATGAAAGACAGTCTGTCACTTCTGTTGTTTTCTTAAGAAAATCTTAACAATATGGCTTGCACATTATGGGTGCAATGACATATTTTGATCCAGGATACAATCTAATACAATATGAAAAGAAGCAACGTGTGTTTGAACAGGTTTTTAACTCAAAGGTTTATGCTCCTAGTAGGAGTCTTCATGGATATATTATCCAGTAGGCTTAACTCTCATGGTAAGTACTCGTGACTGACCTCATTAGTGATGTCATCACTGTCCAGATGTGAGCCATCTTACTGAAAAGAATATCTGAAGTGCTCAATTCTCAGAGGATTGTTTCAAGGTGTAGAAACAATATTGGAAAGTCACAATTTTGGCCTGTGGCCCTGTTATAAAGCAGCTTGGGTGGACACAAGTTGTTAAAATCTAAATTTTTCCATATAATCCCAAACAGAGTGGACAGTCTGAGTTTGAGGCACTGAAACATTGTGGTGAGAAAACTTTTTTCTGAAAGTGGCCAAGGGTGTTAGTGGCAACCAGCGAATAAAGTCCAGGTTAACTGCAGCAAAGATTTACAGTATGTTTTAGTGAAGAAACAAAAAAACCAAAAAACAAAACAAAACAAAAAGGTTAGCTCGTTCTAACTAGCCTGGCAGACTCATCCTATGATTCTATGATTCTGCATCTGAGCTGTGTGTCTGGGAAAGAGTAAATATTGTCTATGCAGTTTATTAAAGTAGAGGTCAATTCTTTTTTAGCTCTGAGGAAGGAAGGGCCCATGCGGTAGTTTGACCCTGGCTGGAGGCCAGACACCCACCAAAGCTGCTCCATCACTCCCCTTTTCAGCTGGACAGGGGAGAAAATATATATTGGGAGGCTTAGGAGTCAAGACAAGGACAGGGAAAGATCACTCTGCAATTAGTGGCATGGGCAAAACAGACTCAACATGGAACAAAAAAAGATAAAACCAGCTAATTTATTACACTGCACACACAGAGAAACCAGAGTCAGCTAGCGGGAAGTACAACCAAATCTTAAACACCTCCCCACACTCCTTCCTTCTTCATGGACTTAACTTTATTCATGATTTCACTGCCTTCCTCCATCAGAGGTGTCACAGGGGAGAAGGGGGAATGGAGGTTTCAGTCAGTTCTTCACAAGTTGTTTTTCTTCTTAGCAGGAGGGGCATTCCTCACACTCTTCTCCTGCTCCAGTGTGGGATCCCACTCATGGTAGACAGTCCCCCACGAAATTTTCCACTATGAGTCCTTTCCCACAGGGCTTCAGCTCTTCACCATCTGCCCCAGTGTGGGTCACCAGTATGGGGTGCAGTCATAAATCATAGAATGTCTCTCAGTGTCTCAGGCCCAGACTGCTCCAGTCTGGGTCCCCCCCGAGTCACAAGTGCTCCCAGCAAGACCTGCTCTGGCATGGACCACTGTCTCCATGGGCTGCAGATTCTTCCAGGAGCTTGCTCCAACAGGGGTCACAGTATCTTACAAAGGTTTCCACCTGTTCCAGTGTGGGGTCTCTCCACAGGCTGCAGGTGGGATCTCTTTTTCCCATCATCTTCCATGGGCTGCAGTGGGACAACCCACTTCACCGTAGTCTTCTCCATGGGCTGCAGGGGAATCTCTCTCCTCCAGCACCTGGAGCACCTCCTCTCCCCTCTTCTTCACTGGCCTTGGTGCCTGCACAGTTTCTTACATCTTCTCACTCCCTTCTCTGATGGCAAAAAGTGGCTGCCTGCATATTTTTTTCTCCTAAATGTGATTCCCAGAGGCGCTGTGACCATCCTGATGGACTCGGCCTTGGTCAGTGGTGGGTCCAGCCTTGAGCCCAGCTGGTGTTTAGTCTGTCAGGCCTGGGGGAAGCTTCTACCTGCTTCTCCTCCACCAGAACCTTGCCACACAAAACCACAAGAGTTCATAGTATCCTTGAGTTGTCATGGCATAGGAGAACAATGTTTCAAAAGACAAAATGGAAGAGCCACCTGTCTGAAGAATTGAAGATGACTTGTGATGTTTCCAGGGGTCAACTTTAATACAATCTGATCATGAAGACAATAGTGGCTACCAATGAAAATGTTAAAGATCTTATGTGATTACTCAGGCATGTATTTTCTATATTTGAAATGCGCTCCTTTTACTGTCCTCTTACTGGCCCGTAACTTCCCATACTCAGGAATATTGCAAGGTTTTTTTGAGTGATCTGATTCATATTTCTGTATTTGTTCTTGTGTGAAAAGGCTAAGAAAGTAGTTTTATCTCTGCAATTTTTAGTGATACCTCTAATAAAAAGTCAAGAAAAATCTACCCATAACATATTTCCAGGAATAGTCTTTTATGCTTTTATTTATATTGCTTCAGGCTCAAGTACCATTATAAATATTAGGTTCTGAAGTGGTATGATGAGTTAAGTATTTCCAAGTGTATTTTCTTAATCTTGCGTAATAATGCAGTTTTTCATATGCATAATTCCAATGAAAACCAGCGATCTACTACACTGTAGAATGAATAATGGATACAGATTCCAGGGTATCTCCCTTTTGGGTCATTATTTTAACTTGATTGACAAAAGAAGCAAATATTCAGAGTGGTAAGTTATTGATAATATTTTGAATTAAAAATTTACCTATTTCTTCACTGGAAGAATATAGCAATGGAGTAACAGTAATCAGAATATCTGATAGAAATCTCAGATGAATTTACATTTGCTAATAGTTTCCACAAGATATTTCACAAGTAGATCATATGCATTCTAGGCAGTAAAATTCCATAGAAATTGACTTGTTATTAAGAATTCCAGCCTATATATATCTATGTATATATTATATAAAGTAGAATAGTGATAAATATTCATACTATAAACTCAGTTTGGGCTTTTTTGCAAAGTCAAACTGGAAATAGTGTATTGTACTGTATGAGTTCACATACGCAATCTTCTGTAAAATGTAAATCCATAAAACTCTGCAGTTCTTATCTGTATCCATAGTAGGCCAGAAAAAACTAGTAGAATATTTAATACCGCACAAAAGCATCTTGCTGCTTCCAACTGGCTTCTCTTCGGTCTTGTCATCTATAATATTCTATCTGTACCTACTCGTGAGCTAGGATTTACTTGGTATCCTTATTAAATTCCAGCTTTCATTGGTCACTTGCTATTTTTTCAGCCATTTTTAAACTTTTCCCCATGCTTGGTATGAAGTTCAGGAGGATTTTTCTACTTGAAAAATATCCCTCCTTAAAACCTTTGTTATGTTGCTGTATCAACTGACAGCAGTTACTCTGCTGATGTCCTTGAGATGTCTTCCTATTACGCTATCTTTTTTCATTGTTTTCTCATACTATCCCGTTTCTTGTCTCTTAATATTTAGATTGCAAGGTCTACAATGTGAAAACAATGTTGGAGGGTTTTTTTTCATGCTTGTGGAGTGCCAAACAGAGGGTTTTTAAGCTCTGTCTTAATACAATGAATAATCCTAACAGTAGTAATACAAATAATGTGTGCAGTTAATAGTTTTAACTGCTACCCTTTTAATTCTTAGTAACACAACAGACTTTTCAACCCCTAATAACTTCTCCGCAATAGAATCACCTCTGGATCCCGGGGAGTTGACAGGTTAGAGCAGTAGGAAACTGAGGAAGAAAGGGTCTGAATACAAGCAAGGCAGTACTTATCCTCAAAATATTTCTGTTCAGTGCTCTCTATTTATTGTCTTTGCTTCTCCTGACTAGTATGTCGTCAAAAACTCTCTAGGTCTAATGACAATTGTGCTGAAAGCTTTTTGGCTCTTAAGTGCATAAATAGTTTCTGGTGTGCGGTACATGTGTAATACAGACTCTGTAAGTTTGGCTGAAGGATTCTGTCAGTCCAGCTGTTTTGCCAGAAGGAACAGCTGGTTTTGCCAGAAGGAGCAGCATTAGCTAAAAGTGGCTGTGGTGGAGCAAAGTAATTCAGTGAAAAAGATAAGTCATAAAGCTGTGGTGGTGCAAAGAAGGGTCAGGATGTTGAAAGGCAATGCAGCTTGCTGGCAAGGAGATTCATGAAGGGTTGCTGGACAAGGAGGGACATAGAAACGTGTCTGAAATAAATAGGACTCTAAGAGCTATGATCTCTTGAGCATGAATGTGTACGGGGTTTAGAATGGAGGTCAGGCTGGGAGGAGTCTATAGAGAGTAGGCAACATCAGTGAGGAGTTTGTTCAAAGAGTGATGGGGGAAAAGATACTGCACAGTCCTGGAAAGAACCACCACTTTTAAGATGTTGCAATGCAGACATATTCTAGGTGTTGGAGCTTGGGTTTCTGTCTAACAGCATTTTGGTGTGCTGTGTGTTCATAGTATCAAATGTGAAGGGAAACTTGGGGAACTGAAAGGAACAACTCTGCAATCCAATATGAAGCTCATCAGGAATCTCCTGCTAAGCCATATCACAAATGTTTTTGTGTAGAATTTTTTAAAACAGAGGATTTGCTTTACCACTTCTGCATGGATTTGTAGTGGACAGTATTTGCATGAGGGCAGTTAATTACAATGGAGTTTAATTCTGTGAGGCCAACTGTCGCTCTTCAACTCACAGTCTTATGTTGGGAAACAAGGCTGGACTCCTGCTTTGCTAGTCAGCAAAGCTTTTTTCTCCTGGCTTGTCCAGAGGCCGTAAATTTAGAAAGCATATCAGTGGTCACACATAGACACTCTAAGTGTAAACCACATTTTCAAATAGATCTCTAAAGAGCAATTACACTTTCGCTAGTGTAATTTGAGCATTGGAATAATCATTCAAGAAAGTGGATCTCTAATAAACTTAAACTGTGGTTTCCAAAAATATACTGGTTTGTCCATTCTTGGGTCATCTCAGTAGTATTGCTTTTTCATTTTTTTCAGTGTTATGATCTCTTTATCTCAATATAACCTGCCAAAAATTATGTTTTGCATTACTATTGGATACTTAGCATGACTTCAAAGATTTTGAATTAAAAAAATCTGTTGATTTTTATTTTTCCTTTGATTTTGTAGTAGTATTTATCTAATGGAAGAAGAAAAAAAGTCCCCTGTGTCTCTCAGGTCTTCATTTAGCGACATAGAAAACAGATGTTCTTAGCAAAAAGGATACAAAAGCCATGGCTTAGATTCACTTTCTTATTCTACATAGCTTATCTGTATGATTTCAGGAACTCAGTTTGTCCATGCATCTCTGTTTGTCAACTGTGTAATAGAAAAGGAAAGCTTCCTACTTTTTGCAGAATCTAAAGTTCAAATCTCTTTGGATTGCATGAATTTTAATGCAGGTGGTCTCTCTTAGTATGTCATTAAAGTACAACAGTGACATCTTACTCTCATTTAAAGTCTGCTGGAGGCTCCTAGATACTCTAGGATGGAGCAAATGTATAAAAATGAGTCGTTATGGACAAGTGTGGAAATAAAAAATTTCACTGACCATGTTTCCAATGATCAATGAAAAGAAGTTCTGTTGAGCATCTATCTAGTGAGATTCCTGAAAGAAGATGGGACAAGAGCTGGTTTTTGAAATGAAATGGGAACTGTAGTGTATTTCGAGATTTGCAGGGCAAATTTGTCAGAGTACTCATTCTTAAAGGAGTTCCACATTGAGGTCTTCAAATTTGAGTTTAGTTCTTTAATTTCCTTTTATTTATTATTTATTTTAGGTCATCACTATCCTGTTCATCTTTTGCACACCTTTATAATGATGTCCATATAGCCTAGAAACTTTTCTCTATCCATTTAGTTTTCATCAACCATGATACTTATTTTAGTGTGTGGGATGAGGCTGTCCAAATTGAGTGTGAGAGAGCTACTTTTTAGCTAACTACACTAAAATCTTATTTATAATACTATTTCCTGTTATGTTCCTTAGTTTTGTTTTGTGGGTGGTTTCTTTTTCTTTTTTTATTTTTCCCTAGAGTAAAATGTATAGTGAAGAAAAGACCTTTTCTTTAAAGGGATTCCAAAACCTAATAGGAACCAGTGAAAACAAATGCTTTTAAAAATTTATATAGAAATCAGTGCAGGTTTTCTGAAAATGTGCTGTTAGCTAATACATTAAGTCAACTGTATACAGATACCATTTTTCATCAGTTGATCTCAAAGCCTTTGCCAAAGTAAATGAGCTTAACCTTCATTTTGCAGATGCCCTGGCTATCTAATTTGTAAAACATGAGTGTAAAATGATGTAATCTTTGTTTTGACAGCAGCCACTTAAGTAAGTATGACTGAAACAGACATTCTGGCTGAAGAGTTTGTAATAACAAACTTTAGCATGACTGTACAAAGGAACTATTATAAAGTGTCTATCAAGGAAAAAAAGGGAAGGACTTTTATTCCTGGTATCTGGTATCTCGCCTTCAAAGGACTAGGTCTGTATGATAACTGAAAATAAAGCCACTGTTAAGATACTATCTCAACATGTCAATTTTGTGATCTGAATATGAGTTGCACTGTCCTTTCTGCAGAGAAAGGTTTTGTGGGATAGGTGGATGATGATGATGTCCAATGACTAGATCTGAAATCTCCAGAGGCAAATTTCTTCCTGGCAGGAGAGGACAGGAAGTTTGTCTATCTGCTACTGGAGTAATTTTCCACATTCTAAAATGTCTACAGCATTTTTAGTAAATACACACACAGAAGCTGCAAGGAATTACATTTTTTTCAGAGATTTCTCAGGTTTCTTGATGAGACTTTTGTACTGTAATATTTTCCAGGTGTGTTTATATGACTAAGAAGTGCATTAAACTTTCCTTGTTGTCAGTGTGACTTATTAAGCTTAAGCTTGGAACAGTGGAAGTAGAGAACAGTGAGAATAAATTGACAGCTCTGTTACATTGGGCTTAAACTACAGATATGAAAATACATTATCATGAACACTATTGGAAAATGGGTCTCAGATTAACTAGTGGGCATAAGTAATGAGTCATATCTAATGGTGTGTTGTATATTCTAATAGATTTAACAGTACTTACCAAAATATGGCGACTGCTATTTTTGAAAAATGAAAATTGTACGATAGTACTATATAAAAGTTTAGATCTAATAATTTCAAGTACGTTGATAAAAGCCATAAAATTGTGCTACAATTATGTTTAGAGCTAACCACTTTTAGTCAGCCTAATCCAGTAAAACAATACTCAGAATATATTGTAATTTATCCCCTGCCAGACTGATGAGTATTTCAGTATATGGCTATCCGGTGTCAACTAAATTAGAAAAACACCCTCTTCCAGTTCAACACTGAATGTAAATACAAGCTGAAAATTCCAGGAGATTGTGGCAGCCCATCTTAGAGAAAGGACTGAGGCAATGGTTCTTCCTTATCTCCCTTTTCCTTTTGGAAAAAATGTCTTTTCAAAGGTGTATTGAATGGATGGTATTTATGTTTCACTAAGGGATGAACTGTAAGTAGCCCTTGCAACTCTGAGCGTATAGGGATCACCTTTGCACTTTGACAGGAAAAGCTCCTGTTCTGGTGCTTGAACAGATGTGATTCTCAGCAGAAGAAAACCATGAGATCTGATAATTTAAATTAATGGCAAAAAATCACAGTTGTATTCCTGTGTGCTGGACAGCCACTCACTGGAGCAGACATTTGAATAATCAGATAGTAGATTCTTCCTACACTAATAGAAGGAAAAGAGCACCTTGAAGTCAAAAGACAGTAGATTTATTTTAGAGGTTTTAAATAGAAGTAGCTGATTATTTCCTTTCTGTCTTCAAGTTATGAATATGCCGTTTGAGATACTTAAAGTGACCAAGCTTTCTGAACTTTTATTCCCTGGAAATTGTTTCTTGCTTCTGAAGTTTTAGAATTCACATTTCTGATTGCTTTTGAATATTTTGATCTTGATTTTTAGTATTTAGCTAAGTCATACTTTAGATATTCACAGGAAAGAAGGAAGCATTTTTAGATAAATGTTGCCAGTCATCTTTACTAATTGAATCTCTTGTGTATTAGCACAGTGATACAGCCTTTTTGAAATCAATACCTTATCTTAATACTTCTCTGAGCAAGCCATTATTACCACTGAAATCAGCTAGATATACCAGATAATTATAGCTACACAAAAGCCACCTATCCATTATAAGTAAACAGTATGACAATTAACCCACAATATTTTTTCCTGACCTGAAAACGGGGTCAATCAAACTGATTATGTCATATTCGAAGTGCAAAGACACTGCCTAGGGTCTCAAAAATGATATAATTGAATTAGCATATTGTTTTGTCCAAGCTGATATGTTGTACATCTCAACATGCCAGTTAAATTAGACACAGCTTTGTGCTCACGCCATAATGCTGTCTGCTTCTGCTTCAGGAGATACCTTGATCCAAACAAATCTGTGGGATATCTTCCCAGTACTCTGCTGCAAACATGAAGTGCATTCTCTCACTGTATTAATTCTGAGTAGTAGATTTTTGGAACCTCTGTCTCCAAAGCATTTGTGCTTCTCTAAACTGTTATTAGTTGGGGAGGCAAAGTAGTCTTCTGCTAGTATTAATGCTGTTTATGAACTTACTCTTATCCAGCTCAAATTTAAAATTTGTTAATAAATGGTCATGTAAGTTGTACTGTTATGCTATAGTGTGTGAGGAGGTTTTTTCCATTTAAATTCTGCATTTTTCAGTTGCAGTAATAAGAGAAGTAATATGATCCACTTCCTGTTAGTGTGTTCTCCAACTGCTGCTTTCAGCATATGTACCTGACAATGTAATGTCTTCCAGAGAGATCCAGTAAAAATTAAATAGCAACAAGTCTAATTTTTAGGAATTTTCTTCATTTTGGTGCTTAAAACTCAGTTCATGTATGTTATTCTGATCTTAATGTCCAGTCAAATTTAGGTTCCCGCATATAATTACTCAGTGTGATCATTTGCTTCTCCTTAATATCTGTTAAAACCTAGAGATAAAAAAAAAGAGTGCCACTGAAATGCTGCCTTCATTTTTGGAGGTGTCTGTTACGTTTTGGGAGAGGTACTCAGTGTGCTCTCAGTGCAGCTGAGCAGCACTAAGTTCTGCATAAATCCCTAAGTGTGATCACATCTCTTTTTTTCTGAAGCTGTTAGTAGTCTGAGGGCGATGACTGGGGATGGGTAGCCTGCAGGTACTGGGCTTTTTGGTATCGAGCCACTGTGCAGGCAGGAATGCCAGATTCATGGGGCAAGGGAGAATAAGAGTGAGTGGCTGGCTGCATGCCAGGGAGACAGAGGGAAGGGAAGGAGCAGCTTACTGGACTGCTTGTACACTTTGAATTAGAGGTATTTGGTTTAAGAAATAGTTCTGTAGGACTGTTCCTTATTTCCTATGCGTTTGTATTTATGGATTAACATTTTAATTGTTTAATACTGAGGCTGCAGTCTAGAGCCACCTTTATTAGACAAGAGAGAATCAATTTGAAACAGGAGCCTTGACTGAGAAGTAGATTCTGCACTGCTAAGTGAAAGTTGCATTCACTTCATTTTCTTTCAGCTAGTAGACACCCTATCCAGCTACCTGCTTTCACAAAGTCTGTAGGAATGTCATATCTTTGAGACCTTTTCCTATGTATTGGATTTAGATTGAATTGGTTACTGGAAGTGATCAGAGCAAGGCAACAATACTCATTTTTCATGAAATCATGTAAAAAAGGACAATAGTCTTTGGCCCAAGGAGCTTTTTGTTCTCTGAGTCTACAAAAATGTTGCTAAGCTTTGTGTCTTAGTAAAGATATAGTGTTTCTTTCATTTAAACTCATTAAATATACTCATTATTTCTTATTCATAGACATCTGATCTATGTCCTGAAGAATCAGGTCAGGTACCAGGCTTCTAGGAGTAACAGCTTCTGATGGAAAGCTAATACTGCTGTTTCTCAATGCTCTTACCCAAAAGAACTGTACCACACGCCCTACATTCTTACCTGCTTGTTCTCTTCTCTTCATGTGCTGTATAGCATTCACTGTTGTATCGTTTTCTTAAATGACTGTTTTACAATGGATTATTCACTTTCCTAACTCCAAATAATCCATTCCTTTCCCTCAGGACTTCATAATCAATGACAAAAATGCAGAGATTATTGCCAGATAGAGATTTTGTGTGCTTTTTAAAAACATCAGTTTTATTTCTTAATGCTTTAGAAATCTTTAGAATTTTCAGTTGAAATTATGTCATTTCACATTATCTCAGTGTTACCAATTTTCTTAATCTAGGAAAAGAAAATAAATTGGAATATGTTTAGGAACATGAAGTGATAAATAGTAAAAAGTTGACAGTTGCTAGTAGTATTTTATTAGAACCATTGATGATAACAACTCCTCTGGTACCTGTTATGTGTGTTCATGAATAGCCTCTGAACTAACACGAAACATCTGCTGCTTTGGCTGAATTAAAATACCCCAATCTGATAACCTTGTAGAGAGATTTACCTGTCTCCTGGAATTGAAATTCAAGTACCAGTCCAGATCCATCAAGAGGAATGAGACTCCAAAGAGCCAGAAATACATGTCTGTAGATCCAAACACAGGACTCGATTTTAAGTGTTGAGCACTGACTTTTTTGTTATCACGATGTTTTACATAAAAGTTTACAGTTCAGGTGTAAATAATACCTTTAATTATACAGGTAAATATGTAGGCAGCGCCTACAATGTAGCCCAAGAAAAATAAGCAGAAAAAATAGTTTATTTAAAATTGGCTTCACTGATACGTTCACATACAGTATATGTATATTTTATAGTGAGCAATAAAACTTTACATGCAAGACTTGTTCATAATTTAGCTTCTTCACATTTTCTAGAATTCTTCACCTAAGCAATGCTTAAGAAAATGTTTTGCAGTATCACAGGCAGTTAAAAGTTGTTTTGGTGAAGTATTTTATATGCTATATGTTGAAACTAATTTTCCCAGGAAAGAAAGAGCACTCTTACATGCTTGTACATTTTCTGTGATTATTCTTGTAACAGCTTTTCTTCCGATTGTTGTCAGTTATGTTTGACTGAAGCTTTTACTCTAATTCTGTTTATTCTATAAAGAAAACACTATAATCTTCCTAGTTAGAGAACAAAATAATTGATGTTCATCTCTTGGCCAATATACATTTGAAAAAACGATGCTTTTATCTCTTCTATCAGGGTAAGTGACTAAAAAATATTTTCTTCTCTGGAAATCATGGAGTGGACTTATATGTTTTTCACTGCTTTTTTAAAACTAAGTGTAATTTAGGTTTTAATGGAGACTGTTTTACTTAGTGAAGTTTTCTGTTCTTTTCCAACTTATTCTGCCTTTCAACTTTTCCTGTTTTTTATTAGAAATCATTTTCATTAAGGATGTTTCTTCACCCTAGCCCACAGCAGAGTTTGAGGCTCTAAATCCCAATGAGATAATTTATTTGGGTGGTACACCACTTGCAGCGGTTCAAACTGGGTGCCTCCGCAGCGGGACCCAAACCAAAGAAATATGTGGACAATTATACCCAGGGATTTTATGTAGTCGAAGCTTTTCTCCACTCATTTGACAGGCTCTTTATTTTCTCATCTCTAAGGTTGCTGCTGTTTCTGAGGGTTGTGGCTTCCTTATTTTCCAGCTTGAAACTACTCTATGGTCATCTTTACTTAAATAGGCAAAAGTTCAATGAAAATTCAACATATCTAGGTGAAGCTTCACAGCTTGTGGCATAAGGTTTCAGCAAATGTAGCAATTTATCCTAAGCTAGTTATGCCACAAGTGCTAAGCTTGACGAGTTTTTTCCAAAATTTTCATGTTACTACTTAAGAAATAAGGTTTTATGCTTGCTATAATGACTTATTTTGCTTTTTGAGTGTTTTGTTTGCTTTGTGTTTGGTATTTGTTCTATAGGTCTTCCAGTCTGGCTTCTGGGCTTAAGGTTCAGATATATTGAACAGTGATAACCATAAATCTTTTCATCTGTATTGAGATTTTACCTGTTTCAGATGCTTCAACATTTAGCAACAAATAAACATTTTACTCTGTCAAAGTCTCTATTTTTTGAATCAGAAGGGCCAATGGAAAAGGAAGTTTGCAGAGTTTGAGCTTTCATTCTTGAATATCTTTAGCATGTGACACAAGTCTCTCAACCCAGACAATGAAATCTTCTGCATAGAAGTTAATAATTCTGATTGAAGCATAGCTTAAGTTCTTAGCTGTCTTAATACCATTAAAAGCCAGCACAGAGCAGACTCTAGACCTGATGTGGAAGTTTCTGGGGCTGCTTCTCGAAGATCCTTCACTATTTTTCTGAGAAATCTATATGAAACTTTAAGACCCAAGTTTCTCTCTTTGATCCAGAGTTGTTGGAAAGTCAGTACGACAGCAGGAAAGAGAAACTGTTTAAAGAGCAATCTGTACATTTTTTTGCAGCAGTTTTGGGGACTGACCCAGAGTTACTGCTATGTGATTGGAAAAAAAATAGCAAGACCTCTTTATTTCCAAGTGTGTGTAAATACAGGAATATATGCTAAGTCTACATGTTTGTAGGTCTATGTATGTGGGAATATGTTTGTCTATAGTTGGTTACATTGTTGTTTTTTAGAGAGCCCTGACTTCATTCACTGTCATCCTCTTTGATTCATTGGCTCAATGATAACATTATTCCATGAGTAACATTGTCTTTGGGTCCTTTACTTTGAAAGGGAAGGGCAGAAAGCTCGAGATTTTTTTGTGTATGTGCTTGTGTGTTTATTCCTTCCTCTTCCCTTGTCATAAGAATAGTTCTGTTGCAGTAAGTTTATATTTTTTCCTTTTCATTATATTATTTTCAATGTTTTATAAGATTCTCAGCTGCTGATCTTGTGAACCAGGAAAAACTTGTTGATCATATGTTGCTGTTGATTCTCAAGCCCTCAGCTTTTAGGCGAAATGAGTTACATACTAAATATTTATCAGGTATATTGCTTGCTGTGTATGTAACAGATGTAGTAGTCTGTTAGCTTATAATGAATGAGAAAGACAGTATTCTGTGCAAATACTAAAATGCAAAAATGATATGCATGTCCATGAGGTGAAGATGGGTAATACCCAAGACAATTGCTGTACGTAATCTGAGTATTGAGCATTACTTTTATTAGTTGCAGTGGTGGCTATTTTGGGGCTTTCCTTCTTCACATCAGAGATTCTAAGGGACTGAGATATCACCATACCTAGTATGCCATATTTCTGATATTAAATGATTTGACAACATTCCCTGCAAGCTGGGGAGTTTGGCTGGTTTTTCCTTATCCTTTAGGTGCCTCTCTTTAGCATATCATCAGGAGGTTTTGGTAGTCATTTGTTTTTCTATTTGAAATATATTTTATCTTTTTTGTCTTGCATTTTAAACATACTGATTGGCTTTACATATACAACAGGTTGGTTTTTTTTTTTTCTTCCAGAAGCTGTTTTGTAGATGTTCATGCTCTGTCTCTTTACACATTTTTCCAAATCTGTTAAAATAGTGTCTTTGAGTTTCAGGTTTGACAGCAGTGAGGTTGCATTATTTTTCTTCTTTCCTAAGTAATCTGTGCCATAGATGTTCTGGAATTGAAAGCTGAAAACTTACAACTTTCTGTGCAAAGTGTTTAATTTTAAATTCAGATTGAAACTTTATATATATGTGTATATATATGTATGCTGGCTGTCATAGCTCCAGTACTTATCCTTAAATTCTTGTTTTGTTTTTTGTTATGCTAGAGACTCCCTCCTTACATGTCAGTTATTGCAGCCAACCAGTCAGACTTGCTTCATTTAGTAGCCAACAAATGTATTTACAGATGAGTACTATCTTCCTGTGCAGTGGTAGATTTCTTTCTGTATTGCTGGGAGTAATGGAACAGGTGTCCTAAATAATGTGATCTGAAGTACAGTTTGCAAGTCCATTTATAAAATTTTATTTATGGCTGTTCTTTAAATGGTCTGGAGAAATTTAATAGACTTGTATCATAATAAATATAAGGATACTGTTAACACTGAATAATTAAATTTGGTTGGTTTTGTCTGGATTAACTTCCTAAAAGTTTGCCTTGGTTTATATTGGGAAAAGTACAGCTTGGGGTTTATCTTATTTTATTTTTGTGATCAGTCTGTTTAACTTCTGATTGATCTCTGGTTGTGCCAAGTAAAGAGAGGAACATGAAAACCTTTAGTAGTGTGTTAGTATGTAGTTTTTCATTCTATTATTGTATACAACTTGTTTAACGTAACGTGCTGTCTCGTATTTCATCCTAAGTAATGATTTGGTTTTCAGTTGCATAATAGATGAGTCACCAAGACTTCTTTCAAATATGTTCAGCCAGTCAATTGCCCTTCTTTTACCTTTACTTTGTCATTTTTGAGTTCAGGTGACCAAAATTTTTCAAAGATCAAATTATAATTAATATTATAATGGCATTTATTTTTCATATTGTTATCTTCACATCTTTCTACATCCTCAAATGCCATGAAGTTTTAAGGTAGGCACTGTAGGCTAATTGTGACATGAAATAATAATTCTAACAAAAAAGAAATAATTTAATAATTTTTACTAATACTTCCTCTGCCCATATATATAAAAGAACATTTATGATCTACAAGTAAAATCTAAAACAATCTCATTAATATCTTGATTAATGGAGAATTCTTTTAATTAAAGGAAAATCAGAGAGCCAATCTACAAGTTTAGAACAAATCCTGTTGCTTCTTGCTAAAAAGTTACAAAAAAAGTGAAAGTATCGCAAAGAGGCTGAACTGAATGATTTGCTGAACTACATTATTTTATCTCTATGTCAGAAATGAAAAAAATTGTGCATAAACAAAACAATGCAAGTGGACCAAATCACAGAAGGGAGATAAGCATATGAAAAGGGGTTGGCTTGTATGTTTCTTCTTCTGGGCAGCTAAAAAATGGAGTTGGCACCAAGTGAAAGAATTTGGGTCCCAGAATTGAGACATCACAAAATGCAGAGCTCTTTGCACACAAGACCAATGAATTCAGTTTGATTCTCTTGCTTATATCTTTATTACTTTAATCAATGCCAGGACTTCTTATGCTTAAAACTTTCTTTGACCTCCACATCAAAGGAAGCCAGAAAAAGCTCAGTATTCTGATATCCATAGTGCTTCTATAAATCATTATTCATTTTACTGTCTGCCTTTTGGGGAGATGTCTGTCACAGACATTACATTTGCTATTGTCTGCTGAGATGTGAAATGTGATGAAGAAACCTGAAATTTGGAGGACGGTCCCACTTATCTGTGGGGTTCGATAAAGTTTTGTGTTACCTACTTTTGCATTAAACTAACAGAAGACAAATATCAACAGTTAATTTTAAAAACTATATTAGGATCTGGATGTGCTTTAAATTCTGCAGTAAAGACTGGAACTTCTAAAAGACAAAAAAACCCCCACCAAAAAAACCTTATGCATAAAATTGTCATTTATGTAAAGAGGAACAGAAAGTACAAAAGTGAGGTCAGTACTATTTTCATTTATCTCTGCTATTTTGACATTTTTGTTAGTGAGCATGGCAATCAATAAGGACTAATTTCATTGGCAAGGATTAGAAAGTACATAGGAAGGAACGCTCAGGATGTGTATAGTTGCTTTCAAGGGCACTTTGAGTAAAATATATTTATTATAAAGTGAATTGAATGGTTCTTTTTGTCTAATTGGCTCATATATCAAACATTAATTATTTAGAATACTCAATGTGCAAAAAAATGTTTGATATTGGATATACAAAAAGTATTTTGTTTATTTCAGTTACTGTCACACTCTCATAATGAATGCCTGTCTGGTAATCTAAGGCCTTTCATAAAAATAATAAATCATAATAAATGTAACTCAAAGTCTGAGTATAATACAGGAAGTGTCCTAATAACTCCTTGTTAATCAGTAATGTTCAAAATTAAATACATTTCATGTGCATAATTTGTGATGTACTTTCCCTGAAAGAAAAATGCAGGGTTTTGTACCTGCTGTAGGAGATTAACTAATCAGCATCTGAAAAGTTAGATGTATTAATTCTGGAGGTAAGAATGTGGTTCCACATTGAATACCCAGCAGTGGAAAACATTGAAATGTTGGCAGGAGAAAAAAAGAAACTCCTTAAAGCTGAGAAGGAGCCAGATGTGTTTTCAAGCAATGTGTCTGGGCCAACTGACCCTGAGCTATGTAAGATCACCAGGAGGAAATGGTGAGTGATAGTAGTAGGTGACTCTGTGCAGCGGGTGTTGGAGGCAACCATCTGCTAACCTGACCCATCCATCATCTCGAGAAGTTTTCTGCTTGCCCAGGATCTGGATCCAGGACATGTTGGAGAGACTGACAAAGCTTGTCCAGACCAATGGCTGTTACCTCCTGCTGTTCTTCCATGTGGGCACCAATAATACTGCCAGGGGCGATCTGTGGAGTATCAAAACTGACTACAGAGCTCTGGAGGCAGTAGTTAGGGATCTGGGGCTCAGGTGTTAGTCTTGCAGGGAAGGGGTGTAAGGATACTGTATGTTAACACTTGGCTGTGGAACTGCTGACAGCAACACAGATGTAGTTTCTATGAATGTGGGACTTTGAGGCTCTGCATCTGGTTGGAAGAAATGGGGATTCGCCCCCATAAGCAGGGCAACAGTATCTTTGCCAGCAGGCTGTTTGACCCAGTAAGGAGGGATTTCAACTAGCCCCTGGGTGGAGGGTGAGTTACTGGCAGCCCTTTGAAATTATGGTCAGGGCTGCCATCAAAAAGCCTGGGGTGATGTGAATGAAAGGGAGCACAAAATCAACAAAAAAAAAGGCTGAAATGGGGTCATCTCAAGCATTTGTTTGTAAACAAGGATGTGCCTATAAGGCACCATTAGGAAGAAAAAAACAGAGGGATGGAGGAGACAATCAGAAGAGTAAAAGTGAGAAAACTCTTTGGTTGAGATAAAGACAGTTTAATAGGGAAGGCAAAAGCCACACACTCAAGCAAAACATGGAATCCATTCCCCACTTCCCATGGGCAGGCAGGTGTTCAGCCATCCCCAGGAGAGGAGGGCTCCATTACGTGTGACCATTACTTGGGAAGGCAAACACCAGCACTTCAAAGGTCCCCTCCTTCCCTCTTCTTCCCCCAGCATTATATGCTGATCATGACACTCTATGATATGGAATATTCCTTTGGTCAGATGGGGGCAGCTGTCTGAGCTGTGTCCCATCCCAACTCCTTGCACACCCCCAGCAATCCTGCTGGTAGGGTGGGGTGAGAAGCAGAAAAGGCCTTGGCTCTGTGTAAACCCTGCTCAACTGTAATGAAAACATCCCTGTGTTATCAACACTGTTTTCAGCACAAATCAAAACCACAGCCCCATACTAGCTACTATGAAGAAAATCAGCACAGAGGCCTTCTACAGCCAGTTAAAAATAGCCTCCTGGGCAATTTCAACTACCATGATATTTGCTGGAGGAACAGCACAGTGGGACACAAGCCAATCTGGGAGGTTCCTGAGTGGCATCAGTGACATTTTCCAAGTAATAGAGGAGCCAATGAGGAGCAATGATCTGCTGGCCCTCACACTTACAAAAAAAGGATGGGCTCATTGGGAATATGAAGGCTGAGGGCATCCTTGGCTACACTGAAATATGTGGCGTTCAGGATCTTCAGAGGAAGAAGCAGGGCAAAAAGCAAGGTTACAACCTTGACTTCAGGAGATATGACTTTAACCTCTTAAGGATCTGCTTGGAAGAGTCTATGGTCCTGGGCAATTGGTGCTAGGTGGCCCTGCTTGTGCAGTGAGGTCAACCAGATGACCTCCAGAGGTCCCTTCCAACTTCCAACTCCCAGTTCTGTGATTCTCTAAATGTAGCTAAAGTTGTTACATGTTCCATTTAACTCACTATTTCTGATCATATATTTCTAAATTTCAGATAACAAGCACTAGCAATGAAGGGCTTTGTAACTTGCTTTTTCTAGTGAATGTTATAGAAGAAATATCTTTTTATAGTTTCCTTCAGAGTAAATATGCAGAGGAAAACAGGCTCAAGTGTCATACATACCAAAAGTTTGACACAATGGACTACAAGTTATGTTTGTTCTTTACCATCTTACCTACCATGAGCATTGTTGAGAGGAGAATTGAGTTCTTCACATCTACTATGAAAAGCTCTTGTAGAAGCAGTAAACTTGCTTCATACTTTTGGTCAGATTTATTTTAGAAAAAATTAAGTATGCAGTTTATTTCCAATGCTTATTTTTCATAAAAACAAGAATATTTAATCACTGCTGTAAGTCAGTGTAGCTTTACTTGTGATGTCACCACACTATTGGGTTAAATTCATTTTTACTTCTGTAGTATTCCCACATTTTAAAAGCAGACTAACAATTATCTAATATTTTAATGTGATAAAAAGGAATACATATTCGGGTACCCAAATTTTGTGTTATATTCTTTAGATGGTGTCTCAAAACTGACACCTATGAAAAATTAAAAAAAAAAAATCTCCACTTACTCTAGAGTAGCAACATTACATTAACTGTTTCTGAAGGAATTTTCTAATAGAATTTTCAACAGAAGTATAGAAAACTTGAGTTTCTTGGATAATCTTTTTTGTTTTCCACCATAGAAAATGTTTTAAAACATCATAATTGTCCTTTAGAGAAGAATATAACATAATACTCAGCTTGTTTAATTTATTGAACTACTGAATAATATGCATAAAAATGCCTGAATGTCCCACACGAAGTCACTGCTTTACTGTAGGAGATACTCGTGTAAAGATGTGAAATGATGATTTCTTTAGAGATTCTACGTCTGTATACCAGACACCTCATTGTAGCTGCACTGGAATTGCATGCACATTAAAATTAAGCATGTGTTTGCAGCAAACTGGGCACTTGAGAAGAAAAGTGTCAGAAAGATGAGATACAGTAAAAGTTGTAGAGTTATAGGCATATATTTCCCTGAGTACTATGTAGGTAAGCAAAACTTCAATAGCATTAAATTTAATACAAGCAAGAAATTTTGGAGATATCGTTTCAGTGTTTGTTTTCTCTAAATCTTTTTTTCCCTCCTGTTTGTCTCCTCATCTTTTTGATCCTTCCTGCTTAGTGTTTGTTTCTATTCTCTCACCCATCACACTAAGACCTTCAGTGAGTATGTGGACTCTGGACAATGGGATTCTGTTATGCAGACTGTCAGATTGCAATAAATTAAATGGTATGTAGGTATAACAAACATACTCTATATGTTACATAGCATTTATTGTGCTACATTATTAAGTTATAATGATACCTTGACACCTGAGGGTTCCAACATCAGAATGTCTTTTTAAAATTTACATAGAAGAAACGGGGAGCTGAGAGTTAATCTGTCTGTTAATTACAGACAGAATTATTACCATGAAAAAACTTAAAACCTGTTGTATGGAGCCCAAACAATATTGGTTAATGCACATGATAATTCTAAACATAGAACTTGGCCTGAGCAGAGTTAAACATCACATAATCTGTAAAATTTCATAGGAAGTTGATAATAGTGTGTTTAGCACGGTGTCAGGTTTCATTAGGTGATTTCTTCCTGTTGAGAAATGCATCTTTGTCACCGATCGGTTTTTAGCCAGGAGAAAACAGATACCTTTTTACAAGTTTTAGAATTAATCACTCTTGTGTGGCATTTAGCAGCAGAGAAGCAACATCACTCAATTTTTATGAGTAACAGTAGGTTGATGTTGAACATTTTATTTTGGGAAAATTCCATCAGCATAGTCCACTGCTCTCGTGAGACTGATGATGTCGAAGCTTCCATTTTTAATGCCCTAAAATCTGCTGCCACCAGAATTTCTTTTCTTAATGTCAAGGACTGCTTTGGCAGTGGGACAAGGGTCATATTGTGGATCTGAAGAAAAACAATTTTGGTGCCAAAAGAGATGAAACAATTGGTGCATAAGGTCAATTGATGTTCTCGCCAATTGTTTCATGGCATTAGACCCTTCTAAATCTTTCTTTTAAAATCTTGCATCAGAAGATTGGAATACATTAATCTTGCCCTTTAATACTCAACAGAAAGGGTGAGTACAGTATATATTAAATCTGGAACTTTTTCTCATTAAAAAAATCCAATTTTTTTTTTAATGGCATTTATGTATTTGAACAAAACTATATTCTCCTTTTACACCTTTCTAACCAGAGCTGATAGCTACTTATGGGTTTGTTTTAATTTTCTCTATAAAAATGGAAGATGAGTTACTTTCTGTTAAAACACACAGAATTGTGAAGAACAAATAAAATCCCATTGCCTGTAGTGTGAGAGAAATCAAAGTATATGTTCTTTTTTCTTTTTTTTTTTTCCCTATGGTTTTATTGTGCAGTAGCTGAAAACAGCAAACAGCAATTCCTGTTTGCATCCTTAAGGTGTGCTATTGCTGTCTTTGTGGTTGTTCAGGTCTGACTACTTTCTTCACCAAACTCTCGCTAATTGTTTTCCTCCTGATTCTGTTTCTTTCACATGCACCTCTGCAGAGACAATACTTAACTAAATTCTTCAAGCTTTGTGGGCCTAATAAGGGTCTTACACCAAATCTGTAGCACTATTTTATTTAATCTATTTTAAGCTTAATATTCCTTAATATTAGTGAGATTAAAGGTGGAAAATTGGTGATGTCATGAAATGTTATACTTTTTAATACATTCCAGAAATAAAGAATTGCCTTCATATAAATATCCTCTGGAACACTGTTAAAGTCAGGTTTACAGGGAAGGTCATCTCAGGGGACTAGTTTGACTCTCTATTAAAATACTGTGCAAACACATGGCATTGCTTGTGCACATACGAAAGGGGAACATACTACTAGTGATATTTTCAGTTGCTTTGATTGCCAGTTTATACTGCCAGGATATTCTCAGTGGCTTTGCTTTCCTTAGTCATGGGCACAACACTGGGCCAGAATCAAGCACTCATCTGGAAGTTGGCAATGGATTTTGTTGGTTTGCCCATTTCTTTTGATAAGAAGGGTTTTGTCCCTTAGCATAAGATATAGTTGACCTTGAGTTGTCTGGAATGTTGTTAATGCTGAAGAAATGACTGACAAACAGCAATTATGGAGAAACATGTGGTTGTTGCTACCCTTATGCTCTCATCAGGTATTGTTACACGTTTGAGGTCAGACTGTGAAAGGTAACATTGTGGATGAAACAATGAAAAAGAAATGGCATTATTTTCAAACTCCTTATTCGTGACTAAAGATATTTCCTACATGAATTGCCCTTTCTATCACAGTGACCTCTACAGACATGATGATGAAAAATATTAACAAAAAGGTAACAACTGATAGCTGGTATAAGAAGCTATTCACAAACACTAAACTAAAAGCAGACAAATAATTGCATGAGCGATTGTTGGCATCACAGCAAGTATAAAGTCAGATCTGGTTTTCAGATTTACTAGTATAAGGACTCCCTGCTGAAAACATGCACCAGATGCGGGATTTTCTCAAGGTTAAATGTGATTATAGCACACGCACACATACAAATTGCAGGCAGAGATTAAATCACAAAATAATGAGATCTTTTCAAAAGGTAGGATAGTACTCTGATTATCCTCTCTACCTTTAAGATATGCTTGTGTTTTAAGTCTTTATACACTATGTTCATTGGGAAATTGCATTTAAGCTGATATTATGTCATTGAACTTGAAGGACTATCCATTTTATTGTATTACCTGCAGAAAAATTAATTTCATGTAAAGGATCTATGGTTATACTTCTGTGTGTCAGCAGTCAGAATTTTATTTTTTTTTGACTGACTCCTAACACATCTGAAATGACATAATAGAAATCACAGGAAGATATTAATGAAATGGTAGCTACTGTAAGAAAATGAAATAGATATGAATAAGTAACATTCCGTGCTCCATACTGAAAACATGTTAAGTTGAATTTCTTGCTGTCAAAATCAGTGACTTCAAAACTTCAAAATCCTATAATGAGATTGATTTTTTTTTTTCTAATATTTTATTATGTCTCTAATATTATGGAGTGTTTAACACAGGTGGAAAATAATGTACTGATTCGATTACCATAGCCAAAGGGTCTCTGAAGGCTGTGTCTGGCCTAGTGATTTGTCTAGGTGCAGTAAGAATTATTTTGCATGAATTGCCCAATGATATCCATTTGTCTTATGCTGGCTCAGGTCTCCAAATAGCTTGACTCACAAAAGTAAAATACTTTTTTGAGGAAACTAAATCAGAAGTCCTGATCCAAACAGTCTTTTACATTAGACTCCCTTTTCTGTAGTGATTTAAGAGAAAGTATCTGGTAAATAAAAATAAGTTAAAATTAGTTTATGCTAAACCAGTGTCAAATTCATGGAATGATGATGGAACTGAATGCATAAACTGATTCAGGGCGATGCTGCAAAGAGTTAATTTTCAAATTAATATGTTAAACAGAGCAGATTCGACTGTATACTGTACTTTGTCCCAGCTTCACTCAGAAAGGACTGAATGCTTTCCTTATTCAGAGTAACACCATATTGTGCTATCCAGAAGTTTTTCACAAGCCTCCCCCAAAACAGTGCTATGCCTTCAAGGCATAACTAGAGCTTACTGGAAAGCTGTTCCTTTAAAAAATGCTCATTGAAAGATGCAGTTTCATTGAAATGGAAATGTACACAGTTTCATGGATTAAAAAGCCAGAAGGGAGTACTGTGATCATCTAGCCTGGCATACTGTACAACAGAGACCTCATGGCAGTCTTAGTTTCTTCCCATTTGAACTAGGTCATGTCTTTCTAAAGATAAAACCCCCCTCTACCTTGGTTTTTAAAAAGCATACTTCAAGGATGGGAGTATCTACCACAATTTTCAATGAGGTACTCCTCATTGTTAATTATGCTGTTAATACTAAGTTTGTCTGTCTCCAGTTTCTAGCCTCTGGGTCTTGTTATGCCTCTGCCTGTGAGATTGAAATGAAATTTATCTTATGCATGTATCTGTGTATATATTTCTAAACTGTAATCTAGTTATCTGTTATACTAAGTAGGTGAAATTTCTAGATTCTTTCACTTTAGACCACGTTTTTTAGTACTTCGGTTATAGTGTGAATATTTAGCAACTTACCAATGTTATTTTTGACTTTTGGATGCAGAAATTGGATGCATTATTTTATTAATGAAGTAATTGATGCCCACTAGTGTC
>VZTU01008502.1:1361-36026 GCA_013400835.1 Zapornia atra | reverse complement strand
TGCAAGGTTATTTATTGGATACATTTATAATCAGTAAAATAGTATGTACACGATGAGATGTTTTGATATAACTTCTGTTTATGAAAATACCTACTATTCTGCTAGACCTTGATTCTGGATTTTGAAATAAAATAGGATTTCATAAAATACAAACTTCTATATGAGGGCCAAAACATCTTCCTGTACTAACTTTCCTGAAAGAGGTAATATGTTTATTTACAAGTTTCTGTTTAATAAAGGAATAAGCAGTATTTTAGACAGAAACTAATATCTGAAGATTAATTTTATTTAAAGGGTTTTTTTTTTCTGACAATACAGAATTTGTGAGATAATACTCTATCAGTTGAAATATTTCAGTTATTAAATGATGGAAAAAAACAGCATTGCCATTGTATAGTATTCTGATTTGACAGATGGAAGCAGATTTTCTTAGCAAACATATAGTCTGATGGGACTTGTCTGTCAACTTATGAGCTGAGCTGGGTGAGTATAATACATTGTCATAACGTCCAAGAAACACTGAGAAGATATAAACACGTTGGATACATTTAAATAATTATTTACAAGATTTCTCATGTACATTTTATGCATAATGGAACCTGGATATTGAGGTGCCAGGTGCTTGGTACTGTTTGATGGAAAGCAGTAATAGATGTTCATAACCAGCATGAACAAAAAAAGCGTGAAAGGAGGGTGGGAGGAAAGGAGGAACAAAAAGGATTGATTCTCTCTCTTCTTGCTCTGGTAGTAGTGTATTTTATTGTGAAGTAGGTGATTGGGCCAAAGCAGAAAGCTGACTTTTTTGAAATTAAGAAAAACTTAGTTTATGAGATTGTTTTTATCAATGATCTGTTAATAAAACAGGTCACAGATTGATTGCAACTCTTTAGCAAATGCTAACATTTCTATTGTGTTGTCCTGAATTGTTACTCATGTACTCAATATTATTTATGTACTCTAGTGGCTGTGTGTTCACAACAGTGATTGTTTTAATTGACATGATTTGTGGTTTTAAAAAATACCTCTTTGAAATAACAGTTGACTTGTTCTTTTACTGAGTTCAGACACGCTGTATCAACAAAACAATAAAAAAATCTTTGGGCTTGACATAAAAATAATTTGTAAAAGTGGTAAAAAAGCATGAGTTATAATGATGTGAAATTTTTTCTCTCCTAAAACTGTTGGCTTAAAGAAAAAAATGTAATATTGCTATTTCTCAACCTTAAATCTTTTAAAGACCTCAACGTTTTGATTTTTTCAACTAGTGAACTCCCTTAAAGTGAAGCAACACTGTGAATGTAGTTCCAAAATTAAGTATGGGACTAAACTCTATATTTGATTATGAAATTATATGCAGTTGTTTTTAACTTGGTAATGTGGACATTATGGCATCATCAGCATGTGAAAGTTGTTGTACGTTTAGGATACCCTTGCAAATGACTTTGAAAACAGAAGGAGTTGTAATATAGAGGGGAAAATAAAGCAGACTAATCTGCAAATTTAGTAGTAGGCAATTATTTATGATATTAATATCCTCCTGTAGTGTGCTCCATTGGGTATTGATCCTACTGTGGAAGTTTTTCTACTTAAAAAACAAGAACACTGTCAGGCAGATCACAGCCTGAATGGTTTGGGGTGGGTTTTTTTCAAGCTAAACTTTTTTGAATATTTTGTTAAAACAAATATGCTCTAACTGTGTATTTACCAAATATTGCTATCACTTCATGGACCTTCAGTCTTGGACCTTTATTCTTATAGGTCTTCTGTTGGCATTAAACATCTTATTGCTTTAGATCTCTTTCCTCCACAAGTTCCTACATTTTGCATCCAACAATGCGTCACTCACTTTTGCTGAGGAAAGCTGCTAATGCTAAAATAAAGTTGACCAAATGTTTCTTCAGGTTGGTTGTTTACTAAATATGACTTGACTATTAAACATTCGTTATAAAACTACCAACTTTTACGTAATTTCCTACTGTCATTTACGGTATTATACCTTTATCCTCTGTTGAATCAGTCTTTCCTCTTACCAGGCCTTTTGGCTAATGTGCATTCAAATCTGCTTTTACTCAAGGGAATCATAATTTTTATGGTGACTGAAGTGAGTGTTCTTCACATTTCTCTGTTCTTTCTCCTGTATTCAGTCACTTTCTCATAATTATCCTAATGTCCATGGCTTTTGTTTTTGTTTTTTATTTTAGCATAGGAATGAATGAATAGTGAGGTAAGATCAATTGTTTGTGCTCCAGCAGGAACCTAAGACCTTCGTGGTGATTTTCTGCTGTTCTGTCTTCATTTCTCTCGAGTTTAGCTTCAGAGATAACAAAAGTTAAATTCTTTTTCTCAAGATTTCGGTCTATCTTCACAAGTTAGCATTTGTTTTTCATAGACTATAGCCCTTTTTTTTTTCTGTCTTCCCTTATACCTGATAGTAGCCTTTCTTGGTCAGTGTTCTGAACTGCTCTTTATCAGGGAAGGTCAAACAATGTGCCACACCTTATGTATATAGGCATTTGTAAACATCTGAAGTCTGATAATCACCTGCCCTTGTCTTTTTTACGACACAGTCTTTCATTATAAATATTTTGCTTTTGCATGAAGACCTTCAGATGTTGGTTATGTCCTGATTTTTTTCTGGTGAATAAGAAGCTATGTATTATGCAAATAAATCTGCCGTATCAGAACAGATGCACTTTGGGATTGTTTTACAGCTGTCTTAAATGCCAGACTTTTTCCACATGGTGCTAGAAGCTAAAACAAAAGGAATAACATTCTATATGTAATTCTGCAGTGGTTTGTTATCTTAATTACTAGGTATATTATTTTAACTTTAACTACAAGGTATCCTAAATTCATTTTAATCTTTACCTGAGCTCTGGGATTTGAACCATGACAGTAGAAGCAGAATAATTATTCCCTCACCGTCATTAGAAAACTACCCAAGGTAGACATTTCTTTTTACTGTGTGTTAGCCAAAGGTAAGTGGTAGTTAAAATCTCACAATTAATTGTTAACAGAATCAGGTTTCTTTTATAGCTCAGGTGCACAAAAAGCAGTATGACTTGACAGATGTGTAAAATCTCAAATGGTATGCATGTAAGATCATGTTTATTTTCAAAAGTAAGCCTTGAATACTTCAAGTTTACTTAACTTTCAGCTATTATTCTCGTATAAGTGGAAAAGGTCTGATTTTTAGTCACTGCCATTTTTTCCTCAGTCCTAATTATATCCCTTCTGATAACGTATTATTTTAGTCACAGCATCAAAGATGACACTATGTATTTTTTGCTTGTTGATTGAGAAAAGTACATTTAATTTATGATTGTTCTCTAAGTACCCATTTAATGTAGTTATGTGTACAGGTTTTTATTCCAGTATGAAAATGCTTTAATATTTGTAACCGAACCTTGATTTCTCAAAATTATTTCCAGTTTTTATTGGCACATCCAAATTTCTTCACCATTCAACTACACCAGGTATCCTAGACTTCACCAAGAGCTTTGTGGTGATGCCCCTGAAGTCTCTTTAGAAGTCTGGCAGGTGACAGAATCTAAAGCAGACCAGATCTTCAGTGAAGTGACAGTATAACATTTCTAGCAAAAAAATACCGGCAGCAGTTCTATTGCAGCTGAAGCCAAGCTGTGTCAGCGCTTTTGTGGTCCTGCCCGCCTTGGCCCAGGGATTGTGAAACAACCCTGTCCCTTCATCTTTTGTGTTGACACTGATGCTCATCTGATCTTGTGATGAATTAGTTCGAGCAAAGAAAATTCAGCCAATATTTTTTTACTTGTCTTGTTTTCTCTTATAAGGACAGTTTCCTGCCAGTTTATTTCCTGAAACAGAGCAAGGTAAAGGGACTCCAAGGGTGACATTTCAGGTTGATGTAAACTGTTGTGGAATCACAGCCTGAGGGTGTAGTTCAGCTAAAATTTTGAGCCCGAGTGAACTGCTACAGTTGCCAAAAGAAAAAGTACCTGGACCCTATCTGTAGCCACTTGCTCCAGGAGCACACTGTTTCCCCTTCAGAGCAACCATATAAAATCAAGCAGTTTAGGAACTGATTTAACTGATGATTTCCTTTTTTTTTTTTCTTTTTCTTTTTCTCTAGGCTAGTTTTCATTTGGATCAGTTTCTCTTACAGCATCACAGAAGGAAGGGACAAGATCAGGGATTGAGGAAAAATGGGGAAGGGCTAACTGAGACTTCTTTTTTGTCACAGGGTTTATGCTGACTAGAAATGTTAATTTAATTACATATTGTGGAAGGCTGCTGTAGTTGCTAAGAGAGATTCACTAGGGTCCACAAAGAGCATAGCAGCCAACGGAAGGAATTGATAGTCATTATGCACAGAGGCTCATAGCAGCTGATGAGAAAAGCCTATACCAGATGTGTTGAAAGTTTCTTGCAGCTGATGGAAAAGGTCCAGGCTGTCTAATACGAGAGACATATGGCAGCTGATACAGTGGCCTAGGGGTTCTAAAGAATAGTTATGGGACAAAAAATTGGTCAGGAACTTGGAAGTGCATAAAGCTTTTTTCTCTCCTAAACAAAAACAGGTTTGCAATAATCTGCAGAGGCCCAAATCATTCTCCTCCCACACCCTAGAGAGTCCCTAATTGTGAATTTGCATTGTTCTTTCCTTCAGTCTTGCCTATGGCCTTTGGCAGCTGCTTTGCTGATCCCACCCTGCTCAGACCCCAGTAACAAGAACCTGATTGGACATCTGTCGTCAATCATTATGGGAATGTGATGCTTACTGCATTCAAGTAGCATTTGATATATAATTGCAGGCAGGCAGGTTCTATTTTCAGGTAGTACAATAGAAGAAGAGATAAATGAAAGGAACTGATATTTATTTTCTTAGTCTTCTAGTATTTTTGTGTACTTTTTCAATTTAAGGCTGTAGGATATTAACTTCACCTAGTTTAGGCACCAAAAGTCCTTTTTCTTTTGTAGCCTGAGATGTTAGATTTTGTACATCTGTATAATCACTTTGCTAGAAAACAGGCCAGTTCTTATTTGCAGTGAAGTCCAATGGTACTTAAACTGTTCTCTGTAACATAACAGTACAGGTTACACTGGAGACAACTTTCCATTAAATAATTTTGGGTCTGTTTACAGTTTTTCTTGAACTGTAGTTGTTAGGCACATTCATAGACTTGTTTTCACAATCACATTAAGAAGGTTTATATGGCAGATGGTACAGAAATTTAGCTCAGAAATCAATGAAGGATGAATGTGAATCTGATAATATACTGAAAACAAAAAGGCTTCTAATAAAGATCTTTACCTTAAACAGCATCAATTAATTGCTAAAATTGAAGCTGCAGAGGTCAACTATGGTTCTCAGCTCAGTGCTAGCTGGGATCCACTTCTATTAGACTCAGTAGGATCTGGCGGCCAAAAACATCTGCTGCTGCATGGCTGAGGCTGCAGGATTTCAGCAGTATTGAGATCACCAAAAAACAAGGCTTATACTTGCAGATAAGGTAGTGTCTGCTGGGCCTCAAAGTACACCAATGCTGCCAGTCAGTGGAACCAGTCAGCAGGTATTGGTCCTGTTGAGTGCCATCTGGTGTTCTGACTGTCCTCCTGAAAAGTGCATCTGTGTCCTTAATAAGTGCTAGCTGTATGAAGAGATGCTGCATCAGATTGACACAGTACCCAAGGATTTAATTCAGTTACTGCAATTTAACTCTTGTAGAAGAGCTACTTGTAGAATAGTATAGAATGGTACAATACTTTCAGTTGGAAGGAGCTACAATGATCATCTAGTCCAACTGCCTGACCAAATTAGAACTAACCAAATGTTAAAGCAACCTACTAAGGACATTGTTGAAATGCCTCTTAATTGCTGACAGGCTTGAAGCATTGACCACCTCTCTAGGAAGCCTGTTATGGTATTCATCCTCTTGCATCATGATGCCTCTAGCATCATGCTTTGCACATAACCGTGGGTTTTCTTTTTGTTTCCAATTCTAAGATTAAGTTGCTGAGATCAACCTAACTTTCAGAACGCCCTAAACATCATTTACTTGTGTGGGAGATTTAAGTTCACAAATATTTGGGAAACTTATGCTAGAATTGCTGTGTCTTTGGATTTTGTAATATGCTTTCTATCATAAGTTATTCTATTATTTTAATTGGTTGGGGAGTTAAACAACTCAGTAAGTTATTGGGGAGGCAGTTTTGTTTTGTTTTTTTTCTTCCCTATATGAAATTATCTTTTGTAATAAAATGTTTTGGACCAAATTCCCAGATTATTTTTTAGTACAACAAAACCAGCTCTTTTCTAATTGCGGTTGATTCTTATGTAGAACCTATATTTACTTTTCTATTTTATCAGGTTTTCACTATTGCTTCTCTTATAAGCATTTGAATATGTGACTAGAGGGGATGCTGCTTTTAGTTTTGTTTAGTGCAATATCTTTAGAATAGGTGGAGTTCCTTTTTAATTTATTGTATTCTACATCTCTCTTTTCAGCATTCAGATCTGAGCAGCCTTACTGATTTTTACAGGTATTTATCAGTGGGTGCTAGTTAATGTGTGAATTAATTTACGTGCTAAGTGCAAAGCTTTTGTTAGCAATTGCTGGAAATGTGAAGTTGTGCCACTGATAGGGGATATTTAAAGGGTAGGAAAGCCTGTAAGCAGTTTTATAAAATTGTGAGTTAAAAAAATATGCAGGAGTTTCTTGCATTCTTAAATATCTTAGGGTCCTCAGAGAAATTACCTCTATGTGATAGCAAAGCAGGTTGCTGACAAATGGCATAAAACTGGAAGATGTTTCTCCATGGTGCTGTTTAATGGTGGGCTATTATTCTCAGTGTTCTTCTGCCTCTTTTGGAAACAGTCTCTTTTGTTATTTTGGAATAGAATAAAATGCACAGTGGAATTGGGATGTCTGACCATTCTCCTTAAAACTGCTTTTAGAAATCAAGTAGTTCACATGTTTAAGTCAAATGAAGATAACTGCTGAAATCCAACAACTGTCAGTTATTAAATCTACCTGCTTGCTGTATTTTATTTTATTTTCTGCTCACTTAACTTTTTTATATTCTTTTCAATAGTGATGTGAGGCCAGTTAGATCCTAATAAACTCTAGGATTAATATTTTGTTATAATTTTGAGATAATATAGCTTTTGGCTCAGAGAAGCTAGGAATTGTATAATGCAAGGGAGAACTATTTTTACTACCCAAATGCAACATGTGGGATGTCGAGTACTGTAATGAATTAAAAATCACTATTTACTAATTTTAATTCTGTAGAAGTGCTCAGACAAAAAGCTGAAATGCATGGCCATACTCTGATAGCCTGCAATGGGAGTTGGAGCAAGTCCTGATTACTAAAAACATTCAATTTTTGTTTGGTTGTTTTTGTTGTTTGTGATTTTTTAAAAAAATCTTCTATTTGTTTTGCTGTGTTTCCAAAGAAACTGAAGATTAACTCAAAATGGAGTCAAGATTTGTGTTGCACATCTTCTTGTCTAGCATACAACTGTAACAATGCTTGCTCCACAAAGAAAATAGTATAATAATACAAATAGTATTTTTTAAATTGTAAAGCCCTCTAATATTTTCTTCTACTTTGTGTGTGTGGAGGGGAAATTCCTGTAGGTTAAAGTGACAATAAACTGATTTAAAAAGACAAATATGTTGCTGACATATGGAGAAAGGAAAAGCTTTGTGAGGGAAACTTTGTTTAAACTGATCTCAGAATACTGTAACTTTCCAACTGATAGCATACCTCTTTTTATGGTTTATAAACAAAACCTTTTTTCCTAACCATGTATGATTCTAACTTGTTCTCTGCTGTTCTTAATTTAGACTATTGTGGTGAAGTACTGAAGCCAGATCCCATACCTTGTTATGCTGAGAAAATCTGTGTTCCATCATTTTCTTTACTGTGAAAGACTTTGTTTATTCACTGTTTAATTTAGTATCCTCTAAGTGACCTAAGAGTCATCTAATTTTAATTTTTTTTTAATAAAAACTATGTGTGGAGAAAAGTCAAGGTAAGCTGTATGTGACTATTTTTTCCTGTGTTTAGTTCTGCCAGAAGGGGAGTAGTGAAATGAATTTGGGTCTGATTTTTTAGAAACAAAATGTTCAACTTAAGCACATCACAATCCACTGGAAAAGATATCAAATCAGAAAAGAAGGTGACAGAAATAAATTACACAGATCTTATGCTAGGAGGGCCCTAAAATATATATGGGTTTTAATAATATAATGCTGAGATATAATAGTCATAGGTCCTGATTTTCAGCTGCCAAGTCCATGCTATTCTTCCTGAAATCTGCAATTTTGAAACATTATTTAGATCCAGACTGTAGATGTAGGTATTTAACTCTTAAGATCTGAAGTCTGAATGTGTTGATATAGTTAGCTGTCTTTCTACTTTCATTGAATCTCGAAGTGGCGGTGAATAGACAATAATTGCATACAAATATGTAAATACTGCGCATTGAGGTAAAATGGGGCCAGACATTTTACTGATGTTGGCTTTCAGACTTCAGAGTTTTGTTTTTCATCATTTGAGAAACCAGGCTGCAATATTTATATGTACATGTATGCAAATACGTGGTAAAATGTATAAAGTTGGTCTCAATTAATTTTTAACATAATTTAGTTTCTATTACAGCCACTTTAATTAGTACATAGTGTGCCAACAGAAAATCATATATAGCACAAAAGCAATGGAGAAAACGTGCCATTCATCACTGTACTGGCGTCCAGATTGAATTTTGATCAGTGCTAAAATGAGCTCAGCAGTTGTTCTGCATTTGTAACAGTAACTTATCTATGCAATATTTGGGAAGTGACTGGTTTTATCACAGGATCATTAACGTTGGAAAAGACCTCCAAGATCATCTAGTCCAACCGTCCCCCTACCACCTATATTACTAACTACCTAGATACTGTGTTCAGCTCTGGACACCTCCCACTTCTTGCTACAGGAAAGGCACTAGTAAACTGAAGCAAATTCACCTAGGTGGCAGGGGGCTGGAATACCTCTTCTGTGAGGAGAAGCTTGGGGAACTGGACTTCTTCAGCTAGGAGAAGAGACGGCTTCAGAAGACCTAATGGCAGCCTGGCAGTACCTGTGGGAAGGTTATCAACACAATGAACCAGACTTCAGTGGCGTGTGGTACAAGCATGAGAGACAACACATACAAGTTGAAACATGAGAGGTTCTGGATATAATGAGAAAATTTTTCACCATAAAGACAATTTGCAAATAATGCTCTTTATAACAAATTTCCATTCCACTCCCCTCCCCCCGCACTCACCCCCCTTCTCCCCTTCTCCCAACAGGAAAAGAACAAACCAACAAACAGAACCGAAAATAACTAAAAGGACCAGAGCACTAGTAAAACACTGAATGCTGCTCAGAAGATAGAATTCCTGAGCTTTTCTAGTACTTAGAATTTTTCTAGGTCTCTATATCTCATACTTTAATTAGCTCTTTCTAGTATCTTCTACTAGCATCTCTTTTCCTGAAAATCTGCTTATTGATTATCTTACATGTAACCAAGAAAGACACCATTATTTCTTCAGCTACACAGATATACAAGCTCTGGTATAACTCAGATGTAAGATCCAAGTTAGATATGAATCTGCTTGATTCATAACTGCCTTATTCTAATTTTATGCTGATGTACCTTCACTGACTTTAGCATGATGAATTAGATTCATACTGAGAGGGATATTTCCACATTTTATTTAAAGATTTACTCTGCCTTCCCTGTCATTTATGAAAACTGTACTAAATTTAGTGACCCTTTTTAAGATTCAGGAGATGAGAAAGAATTTGTTCGGTTGGTTCGAAGTAGAAGATTCTTGTGCCCAACAGATTTGCACTTTTTTCAACAATGATGATTAATTTTGGTGTGACTAGCCACTGAATAACATCTGTGAAGAACAGGTACCTTTGTGAGCAGTGAACACTTACGTTGCTACAAATCACTTTTCCTTCTATTGGACACACATATTTACCTGTGACATAGACTTGAAAACTTTGGGGAAAGTACTTGAATCTGCTGAAAATAGTTGAATGTCTCTAAAGAAATGAGAAATTTTGACTGCCAGAATTATGGTATTTCTATGATGACTACTACTACATGTAGATTTACCAGACATTATTCCTGGTAATGGTTTCCCCAGAAGTGAGATAATGGCTGTGACAGCCAATACGGATCACCTAATATTGTTACATCATCCCCCACATTAATTTCCCACATTTTCCCGTGTTTCTGAAAAACATGCTTGCCCTCTAGCTCTTCATAAGTCATGTGTCTTTACTGATTTGTAATTATGATCTCTCTTTGGAAAAAAAGATACCACTGTACATCTTTCTTAGCTCTTTATCCCATTGCAATACATCATTAAACTCTTTTGTAACATGTTATTTATTATGTTATGTAAAGTCTGTAGCTCTTAGGAACAGCCTTACAGGATTTATATTTTGTTTATATATATTTTTGCTTTTGTTCTTTTTTTCAGTTGGTTATGCCCTATTTTAAATAATTTGAGGAAAAAAATATAGCTGCTTGTAAAACAGATACCCTCAGGAATTCTAGACCATTTAGCCTTTTTTCCTCCGTTATGTTTCATCAGATTTTAGTTATCTCCCAGAGAGCAAGGATTTCATAGATTAAAACAGCAATTGATTTTTTTTTTTTATATTTTATACGAATTTATCCATTCCACTGAAATACATAATGTGGCTCCAAAGAAAGTAATAAATTATAGACAAAGCAAAAGTTAAAATTAGATCTGAATGTGGTGTAATGCCCAAAGGAAACTGTTTGGAAAGGTTACAAGCTGTCAAAAAACAATTTGTATGGTTAAAAGCCACACAGTTAGATGCTGTTAATGGAGTATCTGTAATGATTATTTAGACATTGGTAGCTTATTATGTCTTTGAGGCAGCTATTCACTGTGTTACTTTGGAGGCTATAAAGACCTGTAATTCAGCACCTATTATACAGAAGAAGTGTGTGCAAGAATGTACTGTACCACATCAAACAAACCTCTCCTCTCTATTCTCTAGATTTTTAATCATCTTTCCCTCTTGGAATTATGGTTGATGCTGATTGTGAGAATAAAGACTAGTTACTGTAGTGAAAGGATCATAAAGTCAATCATGTGGATAAAATTACTTAGCAATTCAGCCAGCTGGTCTCTATTTGGCTTCACTTCAGTTCATTAGTTTATGGGGAGAATTTGCTCCACATTTAAAGAAAGCAAAAACGGCATAAAAACTGGTTTATAATTAATTGCATCTTTTTATATAGAAATAAAATCGCAAAGTGAATGTTCCCATTGGGCATTCGTTTTTGGATAATTTTGTATCCTTTGTAAAATAAGTTTATTTTGTATCTACAACCTGTCCTACACACAGGTTGTTCACCCAGAATCCATCTCCTTTTCTTGAAAAAAGAGTCTTTACACCATGTAATACTTGAAGAATTTTCAAATCACAATATTTGCTAGAGGAGCAGACAACTTCAAACAACTTAGGGGCCATTTGGAAGCATGGCTGTATAATCTTGGCATTCTGTGCCAGTGCTCTCATGCAGGTGATTAGGTGGCATTGTATAACCATAAGCATATGTTTAAAGTGCCGAACATCATAAGCATGTTGTGGTTTGCATGCTTTATAAGATTTAAATAGCTAATGTTAATTACTATTGTGTTTAACGGAGCCAGAAATAACGAATATACTATTCTACTAGTTTTGAAGCCTTTTATGAAGAGCACATAAAAGCAGCAAGGCAACTGGGGATTTTATACATTTCTAATCCCTTAACAGGATATCCAAAATGAACCCAAATTACTCCCAGATCCTTCCAGGTCTCGCTATAGAAGCTAAAGGGTCCATAGCTTGAACATTTGTGGTAGCAGTTACACTGCACTGCTAAAGAAAAAAGGTATTAAAGAAATTTATCTGTAACAAAAATGTATAAGTCTTGAAAAGAACTTACTGTCTATAAAGGCTGATTAAACGTCCGTGTATTAGCTTGTCACAGAGTAATAGTCTTTCTTCAGAAGCAGCGTATACACAGAATATATTATCTGAATATATTCTGATGGATAAATGTAAAGAGAATATTGGGGTGGAGTTAGGACTTGTACCTATTCTTCTATCTATTAAAGGTATTTGAAATGTGGAACTGTAAAAACTTCAGTGTTTTAAGATGTGCTTCAGTGTCCAATTAGATGGAAGTGGGTTTTGAAACACTGAAATTTCTTACATTTCCACATATACATATTTCCATGGGAAGTTATGCTACAAAACATCTATGTTGTTATTATTTTGTGAGGTATTAATACATGCTGTTTAGATCTTAAGAATGAATATTATTTAATAAATTGGCACTTTCCAGTGGAAGATATTAATCTGGCAATTTTACAACTGGCTATTGGGTTTGTGTTGTACCTCTTGTGAACGTGTAAGCTGTCAGAACTGAATGATATTCAGGAAGGTACAGGGCATCTTCTGGGCTCTAGGAAGGAATCTGTACTTTTGATGAACACTGAAATTTTTGAGACAGCATATCTGTATCTTTTAGATGTGTATACTCATTACATTAATTATTTTCTTGTAAAAAAGATTACTTAACAGAATTTAGCTATGGAAAAGAGAGCAGTAAAGTTCATATCCCTGTTCTCCTGTTTGTTACCAGGAATTAATCTATTTACATCTCTTTCAGCTTTGTATAGTAAATGTTAAATGGCAATCTCTGACATTAAAAAAAACACCCACATACCCTGTTTTCTTTTTATCTTCTTTAATAGGTAGATATGATAAAAACAAAGGAATGCAAGAATTGATAAAGTCAATACTGTCTACAATATGTTGGAATTTTAGAATCTAGAGAAGTTAAAATTAAATGGCTTTCATAATCTTTGCTTAAAATTGCAAAATGAGAATATTCTATGGAAAGCTTTGTATTAGTCCTACTGCAAATACATTATATTAGGAACACAATAATTTGTTTTAATGTCAAGCAACTGCACAAAACACTGAGGAGTCATTTGCATAAAGAACATGTGACCACAAGTGTCTATTTTAATTTGTGCTGTCATTTTCCCAAGTAGGAATCATGAAAATATAAGATTGGTCCTAGGCTAAAGCATGGGCTAGCATGTACAGGAAGTTGTGTGACACTTTATTCCTTAATAGCTCATTGACTAATGCATGGTCCTTCTAATCATTTACATTTGTTTTATTGACATATTGTGGAAGTGCCTGGGAGAACTTGTGTTCCACTGATTTTATTCTTCCATCTTTTTCCAGTTCCTTCCATACTGTACTTGGTCTACAGGAAATCCTGCAGGACATTCTGTAGCCCTCCTCTTCTGGAGGAGAGGTGTGGATAGTGACAGCAATTTAAGATGGAAATGTTCCTACTAAAGCCCCTCATGACTTATGTGCATAAATAGTGTATGCAGGGAAGGGTCTGATAGAAGAAAAAAAAAAGAAATTCTATAGTTATAGTTACACCTTACGTCTGCTTTAGTCTACCACAGACCAGAGAGGCCCAAAACATAGCTGCTTTTTATGGACCTATTCATCCCCAATGGATTGTAGCTGCTCACTGTATTAGAAGACACAGAAGCTCGAGATGCATACTATTATATAGTGCATGGGAATTTTTAACTCCCCATACAGTAGTTAACTACTGTCATCTATTCCAGTTATTGACTGTTCAATTTCCTTTAGTTTATTACACATCTTCATTTCCTGAATCATCGGAGATCATTTAATTACAGAAAATGATTAACTAAAATATTTAGCAAGCAAGCCACCTCCATCTGTTTTACTAAATACTGAAAATAGAGATCAACAATGGTTAAAATGCATGTATTCATATATACAGTTCTTTAAAAACACTTTTACTGGCAGCAATTTAATAAGATAGTCAATAACCAGCCCTAATACCAGAGAGTGTGATCCTGGTCAGGTGTAGATTAAGTCAGAGTGGTAAAGAGCAATTGGTTAATATGCTAAAAACATTGAAATGATATTGTAGGTAAGCAAAACATTGAAGTTTTCTAATGCAACATGAGAGTTAAATTTTAAGTATAACACCTTCTGTCCACTACTGAGGCATGTTTGCTTCAAGTAATGCTCCAAACAAATGCATTTTTATTGTCATACTTAATAATATTATGATAGTTGATACTGAAGAGATGTGTGTGAGATGGAAATTCTTTACTGTGCTTAATGCCCATAAAAGCACAGTATGCTGAAAGTATATATGACCCAAATTAAGGCTATTTTGTGGATTTGCATGATAAAACTTAGAATTTCTTGAGTTTAGAATGTATTTCATGTGAGCTCTATAATTTGGTAAGGTAAGTGTAACTAAAAATATGCTGGTAGTCAAACTGCAAAACATGAACAAGAAAATTTCTGTCAGCCATTTCTCAGAGATAATTCCATTTAATCTAAATATCTGTGGTTTATGTTGTTTTTTCAATACAGTTGAGCAAAACAAATAACATCATGAAAATTCACTCAATTCACTTCTTGATGCCATTAGTTTTATCTACAAAACTTTAAACTGTTCAACAGTTATCCTAGCATAGCATGAGGAACAGAAATAATCAGCCGTAAGTGTCATGGCTCCTTAAGCCAACAACAAATCATTTTCAGTCCCAGGCTTTCTGTCTGTTATTCAAGGCCAATTAGAAATGTGGAGACAGAATTAATCCTCCTTTAGAGGGACAAGTGAACGTTTGTCTTGGACCTGGTGATCCCTGCAATTGCTACACTGTAGAACTTCTCCTTGATTTTTAATTATGACTTCTGATCATAATTAATAAAGTTTAAAATATAAAAATAAATTATTAATATAATATTCCACAATAAAGATTATATATGTACATTTTAAAAGAATCCTCAATTGATGAAGGACTCATCTGTGTCATGGCTATATCCTCCTGTGTTATTTCTCAGACATCAAAATATAAACTTCAAAATAACAAAATCCTCATACCCCATGATTTGCTGTATGTTTTATTTATACTGAAGTATTTATAGTGAAAAATACTTTTAATATGTTGTATCATGTCTTGGCTTGGATATTGTGCTGGTTTTGGCTGGGGTAGAGTCCATTTTCTTCATAGTAGCTAGTATGAGGTTGTTTTGGATTTGTGCTGGCAACAGTGTTGGTAACACAGGGATGTTTCCATTACTGCCAAGTAAAGTAGTTCTTCCACGGACTCAGGGCTTTTCTGCTCCTCACATTGCCCTGCCAGCTAGTACGTTGGGGATACATAAGAGGCTGGGAGGAGACACAGCCAAGACAGCTGACCCCAAATGACCAAAGGTATATTCCATACCATATGATGTCATTCTCAACATATTGAAGAAGGAAGGAGAGGGACAGGTTTGGAGTGATGCTCCAAACTGTCACTGTTAGGTGTGATGGAGTCCTACTGTCCCAGGAATGGCTGAACATCTGTGTGCCCATGGGAAGTGGTGAATGAATGAATTCCTTTGTGTCCTGGTTCTGGCCAGGCCAGAGTCAACCACCCCAAGCAGTCAGCACAGGTGAGCTGAGTTAGCCTAGGTGAGCTGAGCTAGCCCCGGGCTGTTTTCTACACCACCTCTCACATCACTTCACCATAAAAGGGGCTGGCTGAGTGCAGCTGGGGCACTGGGATGTTGTGCAACATTCTGTTATGACTGGGTGTTATTGTTCTCCTTTCACGGTGATTTTTGTCAGTAAACTGTCTTTACCCCAACCTAAACAGACCTGGTCTGTCTGCTTCTGCTCTGGGAGTGAGTGATCTCAGGCACTGGTTGGGGTTGAACCAACACATTTCGTTTGTGTGCATGGCTTTTACTTTCCCCATTAAACTTTATCTCAACCTATGAGTTTTCTCAGTTTTACCCTTCTGATCCTGTCCCAAATCCCACTGTGGGGGAGTGAGCAAGTAGCTGTGTGGTGCCCAGCTGCTGGCTCGGGTTAAACCACAACAGTCAGGTTGTGTTAACAGGTGCTCAAAGTGGGGCTTGAAGGGTTCAGAATAACAACAGGTTTGATTGGAATGTGCTAGATCAATTTCTAGCTGCTGTTGCTGTTTAGCTAGTAACTGACAGGCCCCTGTGCTTGCTATTGGGCTTGCCTACTGTATAGTAGTCTGCTGCTCGTTAGTGACTGCTTTTTGCTTTCACTGTAGGCTGTATAGCTTATTATTGTACTCTGCTGTGCCTGGGAACAATTTGATAACTGCAATGGTGATGTGCCTGGGCTGGGAGGTGGCCAAGGCATTGCTGGTATTTCCATACTGCTGTACCAGACAGGGTGGAACTCAAGTTGAAGGCGCTGTGACTGGTGGATGAGTCCATGTGGGAGCAGGACTGAAGTGTCTGTGGCCATGGATAAACCCCTGCCAGAGCAGGTGCATCTCAAAATGTCTGTAGCTGTGGTTACATCTGTGCCACAGCAGGTATACTTCTGAAGGGATTGTGGGCCAAGGAAGCATCAGTAGGTGCACCTTGAAGCATCAGTGACTTTGTAGGAGGTCATACTGGAGCACCTCAACGCGTGTGGTCATGGGTAAGCCCACAGCAGGTATAGAAGCAAAGGATGAAAAGAAAACCTGGTATACAATCCTCTTTATTAATAACAGCTATAATATAATAAGGAATAAACTGTTTTCACTGCCTAAGTGTAGAGGAATTCCCATATAGATTGCAGAGGATTACTATAAAGTCTTGCTTCATATGCTAGAGTTCATTACTTCTGTAGGACTAAGGCCTGTCTGTTGGCTTCAGACTTTTTCTCCTCCCTTCACAAAACGTGTGCTCTGTACCAGTTCATATGCCACCATTTTCTGCCCAAAGATATCTGACTACATGCGTGTGTCCCTCTGATGAAAACAGTTAACATTCCCAGCAGTAACTTCTGTTTTCTTAACACAGTGAAAAAGGCAAAAGTACTGGCAAGCCTAACACTTGGAATAAAACTCCTTTGACCACTACCACAAATAAGTGGTGCTAGTCTTGTTAGTTTTTGATTTTAGGATAGGGCAACCAGTGTGGTACCATCTGTCCAGATCTTATAATCAAGAGGCAGCTTCTGCATAAACCCTGATTTAAAAATTTCCCCTGCTTGTTGGCTTGTCCGGTCTGCTCTGGCAGCATCGCACAGAATCACTGAGTATGGAAGGAAACTCTGGAGGCCATCTAGTCTCTCTGCCTCCTGCTCAAATTGGGGTCCCCAGGGCAGGCTGCTGAGAACCATGTCCAACTGGATTGAGACATCTACAGGTTCCATAAATTTTCTGACCATCTAATTTCAGTGTTTGATCATCCCCATAGTAAAAAACATTTTTCTTACATTTAAATAGAATTTCTTGTGTTTTGGCTTGTGCCCATTGCTTCTTGTCTTGTGCTGGGCACTCACTTCTTTAGTCCCTCTTACAAGATATTTGTGCATATTGAAAAGATTCTCTCCCTCTGCTTTTCTCCATGCTGAATAGTCCCAAGTCTCTCAGCCTCTCAATGACTGATTGTCCAGGCCTTTAATGACCTTTGTGACCCTTAGGTGGGCCTGCTTCAGTATATCCATGTGTCTCTAGTACTGGACACAGCACTCCAGATGCTGTTTTACCAATGCAGAGTGAAGGGGAAAGATCACCTCCTTTGACTTAATGGTGATGTCCTTCTTAATGCAATGCAGGTTGCTGTTAGCCTTTCATAGAATCATAGAATCATAGAATGGTATGGGTTGGAAGGGACCCCAAGGATCATAGAATTCCAGCCCCCCTGCCACAGGCAGGGCAACCAACCTCAGGCCTGGTTCTACACAAGGTTGCCCAGGGCCCCATCCAACCTGGCCTTGAACACCTCCAGGGACGAGGCCTCCACCACCTCTCTGGGCAGCCTGTTCCAGCACCTCACCACTCTCTCTCTGTTAAAAGGGAGCATTGCTGGCTCATGATCAGCTTGGCGTTCACCAAGGGCTGTGAGGAGATACAAATACTGGCATGTGGAGAATTCAGATCTTACTGCTCTATGACCTGTGGCACTAGTTTTGTATAACCCGCACTAACAGTTTTATCATGGATATGAGAAGCAGGGACAATTACAATAGCATATTTTAAAAATCTCTTCTGTTTAGATTGGACTAAATGAAGAAAACAAAAATTTGTTATGATAATAAATATTTATATATACTTACATTTCCCACCCCCAAATGTTGACTAGAAGGTCCTAGAATGTATTTAATACATTAAAAAAAATGATATAAAATAATCATTCTACTTCTGTGTCATTTTAAAAAATAATTTTAGCTTTGATGGAGAAGAACAGGTTAAAATAAAGATTTCTTGATTAAGGTTCAGAACCAGAAAGTACTGCAGAATTAGTTCTAAGTAGATCTTAAAGTGTTTTCTAGAATTAGAAAAATGACTATATAAAAAAAGTAATTACATTAACAAATAATGTTAACAACATTAATTATATGTAATGTTAATTATAATTATTAATTATTAATTGCAATGTAACAGTATGCATTTGTTTCTGGAGTGTAATATAATTGTTTTAAGTCTTGGCTACTCATTGTGTTTCAATAGTTTAAGAGACTAGGGCTGTAATGGAATTTAATCTTCTCTGTATAACAAATTTAAAGCCACGAGACAAAAAAGTGATCTCAGTAGGTTTGCACTTTGTCCAATATTCAGCTATAACAATCATCGGTATCAAATGTACCTACTTCAGGATCAGCAGTTTTGAAATAACATATTTTCTCTTTTTTCTAACACTTCCCTCCTTGCTTAATGGTTGGCTTGAGCACTGAAGTCAGTTCTCATTATAGTAGATGCCTGCAATGTGTAGCCATGCTAATGCTTGATTGCCATGCTAATGGATGGCAATTTAGGGGCAAAACCCAAGTCAGTTTACAAGACAGAACCTGTTGTCCTAAAGATAACCTAGGTTGAGAACTCTTTTTTTATTCATATAAATTGCTACTCAAAATATTAATTGTAGATGACTGTGTAATCTTTGTGGAGGGTAAATATAGACAATCTACCTGAAGGTTTTTTCTTTGCAGTACTGATGAAATACATTATGTCAACTGTTATTGTTAATTTATTTAGTGCTTACAAAAAGCAGATCTAAATTAATACACCAATATGAACCACAGCTATGAGATTAATGGTTTGACAGAGTTAAGGACACTTAGCTTTGAGATGGAACATAGATGCAGTGTGAGTTTAGGCTATTAATCTAGTGATTGCTAGTTTTTTTTTTATTAAAAAAATTATTTCTCTGCATTTTTTAAAAAGTAAAAATTCCAAGAAAGGACGTAATTACTGAGCCAGTTACACTGAAGGCTTAGATATTTTATTTGTGTAAAAGCTGGGGGAACTTTTGTTTTTACTGGTTTTTCTACACCTTTTAGCAAAAATATTCACAAGTTAATCCACGATTATAATGTAAAGTTTATGCAATTAAAGACCATAAGAGAGTTTATAGACCATTCATCATAGGATATGGATCATAAACTGTGAGCTTCAGAAAATAAGGAAGGAATTCCATTTGCAGCTCACTGTTGCCTGAAGCCTACCTAATGAAATCTTTCTTAGTCATAGAATTAACTGAGTATCTAGCTGAAAACCACTGAATATTCACTGTGCGTGCTAACGTTGAAAAAGTAGAATAAAATCTTGCATACTCGCAGGGGCTCTTTTTTGGGTTCAGTTCAACCAAAATTAGACAGCTCTTGTTCATTTAGTACATTCAAAAGGAGTCGAACCTTTAAAATTCCAAACTGTCAGCTCCCATCATTTCACATGACAGCTGACTGTTTGAATGTAACACACACAAGTCATACTAAGTGAAAAGCTGCTAATGAATACAATTGCTTTTTTTAAACCCAGGGAAAAGAACACATTAGCTAGTGCTTTGTGGATATGTCTTGTGATGCAAAATAGATTCACCACTGTTCTTGTTTGGCCTTACCTGTGTAGCACAGCACTGGGATGAAGAAACATAAGGGCATTGCTTAAGAGATAATTAATTTTTTTCACTTTCTGACTTTAATATGCTATTGTAGAAAATGCTGGGGAATGTTGCTTTTGCAAACTGAAATGGGTTGTATTTTTCTGTGCTGACTTGGGAAGTGGAGGACTCAGGCTGCCGCATCAGAAATCTTTTGTCCGGGATTTAGGAATAGGAAGATAAAGGACAATCGTCAATGTGGATATGCAACAGATAGCACATAAGGGGGAACACTGATAATGATTATAATTTGAATTATTGTAATAAGTTTTGCTGTTGGTTGTGTTAAAGAATTATGGTAAAATCCTCTCTTGGATAAGGGTTCAATTAGAAACTGAGGAATACATAACTCTGCTAAAAGATGCAGATGAAACTTACACGTCAGACAGTAAGAACATATAAGTAGTTAAATTGTGACTCAGGACATGGGGTGGAATGTAAGGAATTGTCTGGCTCAGAGTTCCACAAACAGGTTTCGGCAATGTCTAGCCCATCAAGCGAATCAAGGGAGATTGTACAAGGGACTCAACCTTGGCTTGCCTTGAGGCCACATCTCAGCAGAAACAACCCATAGGGAGCTGTGTAGATAACGCGGACTTGAGTTGTCCTGTAAAACAGATTAATCAGGGCACTGCTGGTTTGAGCCTTGAATTCCTTCAACAAACAATATGCCCTGAGTCCCAATCAAGCCCCACTATTCAGCTGCCTAGCAGTAAGATAAAGGCAAGCATTTGAAGGTTCACATTTGGCTTCAATGGGCCTAGGCAAAACAAAGATGCACAACAGTTAAGAGCTACGTGAGATAAACAATAGTAATTTAGAGAGATTTAGTAAGCTCATGAATATTAATTTTCTTCACCAATGGGAAGCAGGAACCTGCCAGACATGCAATGTATATTATATTATGTCTTGGTTGAGCCTGTAAACCTTGGAAATACATAATCCATAGGTAAACAGGGGAGGGATTTCGGATGTGAATATGGCAGAAGGATGCTGCAGACTCTGACCACAGGAGTTCCTACTTTGCTAGGTCACCCGATCTTGCATAAATTACTGCTTCACTAGTACCTCTACCACGAGTCCTTTCTTAGGACATTTGGCATTTCTAACGCTATATGATATTGCCTCAAAATTAAATGTATGACTGAGATATATATTTTTGAAGTACTAAAAAATATTTGTAAAGATTTGTATGTATGTAGTCTACTCCTTGGGTCTCATTTTCTCAAGAGCTGGGTTCATCTTTCATTGAAGTCAGGTGGGGAAGTATTCTGCATACTAGAAATCAATCACTCAGTAATTGTAAAATCTGACTAATCCAAATTATTTTCCTGTGTTTGTTTTCTCCCTTCGTACTTTTATGGTAGAATTGTAGGAACTTCGATTTTCCTTTTCCAGAGGTTACTGGTGTTTGTAAAGTGGAAGAAATATTGTGTTGTGTTTCTTTGAGGTAGCTTTTGTAGTTAGAAGATAGAGCTCTTGAAACTTGAGAATGTTGAGAAGATAGTTTCCAAGCTGATAGCCTTCTGCCACCAGTAGCCTTTTTGACTCTGAAGGCAGTGTACTTTCATGGGTCTGGATCCTTCGAGCAGTCTGTGTACCCTCAGTAAATGATAGCATAAGCTAAGCTGTCCTTTCATCTACAGGAAATGGCATTTTTTCTTCCTATTTGTAAGAGAAATTATTTCAGTAAATTCTGCCAGTCACATAAAGTAGTATTTGGCATTTGTCTCTCTAAAAGAGTAGCTGTCGTACACAAGATACTATAGGAGGGAAAGGGGCAGAAAGGCTTTATTTTCTGTAAATAAGAGGACTGAAATATGGAAATTTCTGAATTCTCTTTTATCCTATGCTTCTGATTTTCTGTAAGAGTGTAGTGTACTTACTTATTTACAGCCTTTTCCTTCATTTGTGAAGTGGGAGTGCCTTATCAAGTCTTGTAATCCTGAGCTCATTAGGATTTGTAAAGCACTTGGAAATGTTTGGGCAAAAAAAAGAAAAAAAGAAAAAAAGAGAGAGAGAGAGTAGTAGCAATGCAAGAATTTTTTTGGAGATAAAACCACCAAATTGTAGTCCGATGTCAATTTCATACCAAAGTCCTTTCAAGATTAGGGATAGAAGGGATGTTTAAAATCACAATGAGAGGCTGGTCCTAATTACAGACAGGTGACCTATTTTAAGATATTGAAATACTGCCTGCATCAGTGTTTTAGAATCTGTCAATTACCATGCAAAACTAGTACAGTACTATCTCATTACCTTTAAATATACTCTACTCTATGATTTTAGACAGAATTACAGTTAGGGTTTGTATTCAAGAACAGCAAAATTATGAAGTTTTCTCAATAAACTTCAGGCTTACCAGCTGTTGACCTCAAGTTTAACTCTCATTAGCCTTCATAATATCACTTTCAGGAAAATTTGAATTTGAACTGGTGAATAAGCTTTGGTTGATTGGATTCGTACAAACAAAATTGTAAGAATAGGTTTAAATCTGTGTTTTGAGCTGGAAATCTCTAAGCTCCTGAAAATTCAAAGTCATTCACACAGGCCTAACTTCTGCTAATTACTGCTATCTGAAACAAACACAGCTTAATTTTAGACATATTTTTTTACTCTGTCCATTCATGTTATATGGTTTACTGGGTGACAGCTGGCTTATCATTCTGGAAATTATAACAATAACTTCTGGTTAAGGATAAAAGCCTCTAAAAAAAGGAATCTCCAAAGGGAAAGAGCCCTCTCTTTTTGTTCTTATGCAAAAACCTGGCAAGACTTGGAAGTAATCTGGAAACTGCCTATTAATTTGCTTTGAAATCTCTGTGATTCCACTTTCTTGGACTGAACTAGTTACCACTCTTAGTAATGTGGAAAAACTCAATTTATTTTAAGCGCTAAAATTACATGGTGGAAAAAACAATTCAGATATGAGCTTTGAAGTTGTATGTTTGTGGCTTTCCTTTTTTGTTGTTGGTAGCTCTCTGCATATCATATTAGTCCAAAAACTTTTCAATAAAAGCACTTGAAATAATGTCTAGGTTCAGTTTTTCTAAAACACTCATTAATGTAGTGGGACAAAAGTTTAATGATTAACTTTGACACTTCTTCTATAGGCAGTAGGCTTTGCTTCTGTCATTTACAAAATTAAGAACATTTAAAAAACTAAATACTTTTGTAAGTTCAAAATAAAGCTTCTTGTGGTCTGGATGTGCATAGCTATCTCCCATAAAGTTAGATTTATCCTTTTCTTTCATTTGGCTTGCCTTGATATACTTGAAGATCAAAACCATATGCTTTTCCAGGTGTGCTTGTGAGCAGGAACCATTGATGGGGTTTTATGTAAAGAGATAAAAATTCTGTGCATGGGCTGTCACAAGCTGTTTAGCTGAACAAAGTCACTGTTACTAAAGCACTGCTGATATTCTTAAATGGAAATGCAATGAGAAACACCTGTGTGAAAACTAGACTGGTAGAATAGAAAACCATCATGGATTCCAGGTCAGAAGTAAGTAAATAAGATGGTTCAGGGTAGGTCAAATAGTATCCATGTTCTCAAGTGGTGATGAAAACTTCAATTGTGAAGAATATAGAAACAGGTGTCATTGTTGTAAGGGCAGCAGAATGGAGAACTTCACTGTAAACATGTTTAAAACTCTGCAATCAAGAAGGTTGTACCAGAAAAGCATAATATTGTGATTACTCCTGTTATTTTATAAGCCTGGATAGGTTGCAGAGTGCCTGTATAAACACAAAGGAAACATTCTCCAAATTTGCCTTGGCACCTAAATACCTTACAGCCCTCAGTGGAGTATGGTATAGAGCTATATTGTCCCAACAGGTGCGCTGGATGGCACCATGCCTTTCATTCACCGCTTTTTGTGAGCCCACGTAGAGAGCTGACACAAAACAAAGAGTGTAGTTTGGGCATGTATTGCATTGCATGACTGGAAAGAGAATTTGTCACATAGTGCAATGCATCCCTTCACCTCTCTGCTTTCATGATTCCACAAGTTTAACACTCCCATCATATGATGGATTAACACTGATAGCCTTTATGGAAAGCTGGAGTAGCTGTTTCAGTGAGGAACATGAATGATTGCCACATGAAAACAGAAAACTAAGAAAATTTTGTGCATATTTAATCTTTTTTTGTTGTTTAAAGGATTTTTTTTTTCTGCATAATTTGGCTATGGCTGATATAGCAGAAAAAAAATAGATTGAAAAAACTAAAGAGCACTGGAAAATAGAATACTTAATTAAACCTGGAAGAGATTGTCTATTCACTTTAAAGTTTAAACAGAGGCATATGGCAAAGATTGGTTCACTACTGGGACTGACAACTGGGCTCTGTTCTGTTAACTTCAGCAGCAGTAGCAGCAGGAAGAGGGAATGGAAACAACAAATGAAGACATGCAATAAACAAGCCCAGGGAATTACTGGGCAGTAAGCTGTAAGTGTGTGCTAAATTACACCTCTATGTTAATCTTTTTTGTTTCCTTCCTGCAAAAGAGAACATCGAATTTTAAATAAACATGGGAAAACATCAGACCAGCACTACAGCTGGAATGATCTTTTTAAAGTCAGAACTTTCAAACAAATACTATATAGTTTTCCCTTATATATCATGCTAAGCTCAATGTAGCCCACACTCAAAGCTAATGAAGTAGTTGGGTCATCCCTCATGGTCATCACTAAAGTTGGTTAAACCTCACATCACCTTTACTGTTGTAACTTTCCTGTCCCACTAAAGGAACCAGTGAAATTACAACAGACTCAATCTTTCAATTAAAAGAAATATTTCTTGACCTTTCAATTTTTTCTGTTAATGTGCCATTCATGTCCCTCTCTCACACACCTTCCCATCCATTTGCTGGTTTCATATGATAAAACAAGAGAAAATAATTTTAGACAGATAAATGTTCCAGACAGATCGTTCTTTTTTTCTTTGCATTAATGCAAATAAGGAACTACACTGTTTGCAACAACAGACTCACCCCACCCTCACAAACTTCTGTGAGAATGTAGGGAATGATGTCCTTTTTTTTTCACCGATGAGTTAGGAAATGGTCTTATACTTGTACATTCATGTACTTTCATTGACTATTTCATGCTAGTAACCATTGCTCTTAATCCAGAATCTCAGTGAAAAGGTGTAAGATCTAAAATTTTCAATCTAATCCTGCTCTAAATGATCTCAGGGAAAATCTGAATCACAGGAACAGTAACTAAGTTTTTTAAGGTTATAGTCTTTAAATTAGATTGAAGGCAGTTTTTAATTACCCTTCAGAACATATTTCCTCAAAATATTGGTAACATCAAAAAGTTTGCTATATTTCAGAGTCAGAAACTTTGAAGAACACTCAAGATATTCATAATTTGTCCAGCTAAAGTTGAAGAAGGTATAAAAAGCTTGGCAAAGAGGTTCTTATTTCTTGGCTTAGGAAAAACATGCAAGCAAGCAAGCAAGCAAAGAGAATCTATTGAAGGCTGCTTATTCCACCATTTTGTATTACAAAAATTCTAATTCTTTCCTTTCAGACCTGTGGAGTTGGCTATTTTATCTTACAGGGTACTGCTAGACAACTTCTGAAATGTTAAATAGAGCGGTTCCTCCACAAGTGAACCAGAAGTGTATCACAAAGAAGCACTGCAGTCGCTATTAAGCATTTACCAAAGACATTATTTGACTGTAATATGTTCTTTCAGCAGCTCTGAAGAAAATTTTTTCTGGCGTGATGAGCTGGGTGTCACATCAGAAACAAATATTTGACATTTTCTTGTTTCCATCATGCCTTGTCAGTATATTTTTATAAACATCTATGAAGTTTTGCACACAGAAAGAAGAAAAAAAAGAACACTAATGATAGAGTATTCACTGAATGCATGTCACATGCTAGAATTTGTACTGCAGTAGAATTTGGAGACTCTTGCCAATAAGAAATGATGTTATAAAATTAAATTTTAGCTTAGTATTGTTAATGATAAAATGATACTCTGTCAACGTACATAGCAGTACAATAATGTAACAGCTTTAGGAATAAAACTTGTATCTTTTTATGCTGGCAAGTAATAATTTAAAATACATTTATGACACAATTTTGAAGTCTATTTCATTATTTAAAGTCACACATTTTGCTAGAATTCTGTTGCTGATATGCATTCAGTGTAGAAAACTTGTGCTCTTATTTTATCCTGGAAGCCAATTAATTATTGTGTCGTATTTCATGGACATGCCAACAGAAAATTATGAAGAAAATAGAAAAAGAGTACAATTTGTTACCATTTTTGATGTGAGCAAAACCAAAATGAGACCATTTCAAATATCCTGTTTCCCATCTAATATCAGAACTAAATAATTTAGATTGCCCCAAAAGATAAAACCAGAGTACCTAAATGTAATTCCTCTTCATTACCAGCTAATATTAAGACATCTATAAAAGTAAATCAAAGGAATTTCAGATCTGGCATGGTTAGAAAGATAAGATCTGGCATATATGGTTAGTATGTTGCAGTACCCAGACAAAAAAATTAAACTATTTGGCTTTCCTATAGACTGATTGAAGAATATTAGCAAACACTCAGCCAAAAACACCCACACTTCCTTGTACTTTTGTTCCTACAACAAATATTTCTATAGACTGTGTACCATAGCCTTGTGGTCAACAGGCCTAAGGGTTATCACAGTGTTTTATAGGTGAGTGTGGCTTTAAATGTCACTTTCTGTTCTGTTTGAATGGGTTTTTTATCTAATTTTTTAGGTCATCTTCCTGAATAAATGCTTTTTTATGATTTTTTAATGTCTTCTATTGTATCCCAAGTAATTTGGGTTGTTATGAAGTTTGGGTTGTTATGTAAATGAAGCCAAGATACTGTTTTGTATCGCTGATAATTTTTCTAGCTCATGAGCTAGGAGAACCAATACTGGTGCTGACTGAAAGAACATTAATTTCATATTTTGAACCATTATAAGAATAGCTTTCTATTTCAAACCCTGCCAAAATTTTATCTCAGGTATAGTGTTTCATTTATTATATTTAATAAACAGATACATTTATTAAAAATGTAATAAATTTAATAAATTTAATAAATTTTAAATGTAAAATTTAATAAATTTTAATAAAAATTTATTAAAAATTTACCTATTTGCATATTTTTAAAAAGTAAGGTTTTGAATTTTTTCATTGGTTTCCATCTGAATTAATCTTTGAACATGGGAATTACCCAAGAAAAAAAATTAATGACACAGTAAATTTTTTGCAGCATATAGAGGCACATTAAGAAGGAATAGGTGGCTGTGGAATGATCACACATATTCCACTAGTTATCTACATTGTGCAAATTTTTGTGTTTTTTGCTCCAATGCAACTGTTTAATAGCAAAAAATGGTCATGAAAATATTCAGTCTCTAAGAATTTGAGGAAGTTGTAGTCATTACTACATTGCTGTATTTTTTGAAAATGCTGCTTCAGAAGTGATGAAGCATATGTTTAGTTCTGAAGAGATTCAGTTTAAAAGACTTTTGATATTACTTTTGCAGCTATTTCAATATCCATTCATAATTTATGCTAGCTTCACCATAGTTTTTAAATGTTTTTCTAATCATGGCATATAGTTTGATTTAAATAGATATAGAATTACTTATTGAAACTGTTTTAAACCTTTTTCTGCCAAAGTAAGCAACTTTCCCACTACTCTGTGGCAGGACACATGTATTTCTCATTACAGGATGTAGACCAATCTGAGAAAAACAAAAAATGTATTGTAAATTAAAAGTGACTGAGCAATGACATAAATTGTGCCCTTTCTGTTTTTCCAACTGTTACTGCAAATAGCAAGTACTCAAGAATGGATTTAAAGAAGTTTTTGTGGAAACTCCAGTGACTTCTCCAGTTCCCAGGTCTTTCTACTTGTATCTATAAAGGTATTTTTGTGATATATGGTATGCAGATAACTAAATTCACTTAATCTTGGATCTGTATTGATGAAATAGCATTTATAATATTTCAAACATTAGTTAAGTATTTATTAAATGTTAGTATTTATTATTTTTTATTATTAATTCCTATTAATAGTTAAAATATTATAGATAATAAGTATAATATTTTCAAGTTAGGTCTTTCTGCTTGAAGCAAGCATCAAAAGAACTTTCAAATGGATGAGTAGGTTAATTTAACCTGATACATGCTATAGTGTTGGTTGAATTAGAAACTAAGGAAACAAATAATGAAGAATCCATAGCTAACAAAATGATTCAAATAATTATAACTAAGTAAGTTGTAGGGAGTACCTGCAATCTGAAGCATTTACATTTTTTCAAAGTTTGTTTGGAGGGCTGTCTTTGGGCTCCCGTTGTCACCAAGCTCCTCTATCACTCCCATCCCTCAGCAGGATTTGGAGGGGAAAAAAATAAGATGGAAAAAAACTTGAGGGTCAAAATAAAGGCAGTTTAATAAAGCAAAAGCAAAAAGCAGTGTGTGGAAACAAAGGAAAACCAAAAGATTTATTCTTCACTTCCTATCAACAGGTGATGTGTGGCCACTTCCCTGGAAGCAGGGCTTCAGTATGAATAGTGGTTGCTCCAGAAGACAAACGTAAATAATAAATGCCCTACTTCCTCCACCTTTCTCTTAGGTTTTTTTTGTCACTGAGCAGTTATGGAATATTCCTTTGTTCAGTTTGGGTCAGCTGTCCTGGCTTCCCCTTCCAAGATCTTGCCTACTCCTAGCCTAACGATGAGGAGGGGGGAAATGTCGGATAGACAACCTCTGTGATGTGCCAGCACTGCCTGGCATTAGCTAACACACCTTGCTCACTACCAATACACAGCATAACACTATAAGGGCTGCTATGGGGAAAATTAGCTCCATCTCAGTGAAACACAAAGGAGTTTGCAAGTGTTGTCATCTGCTTACATGCCTGCCTATCTTTTCCACTCCCTTACCTTATCAGTATCAATATCTGATTCATCTTTATGCATATATGTGCTTTTTACACATATGATGACGTAGAACTAGTAATGATGAACAGTTTAGGCTGTTATATATGGAAGGGAAGTGTACTGAAGGATCAGGAATAATACTAACAAGTGAGTTGAGTGAGATTCTGGTTGCTGAGGCATACTGATGGAATAGACCCCAAACTATTTACCATCTTTATTAGCTTAATTATTATTGGCAATATATATTATTCCGCATGAAGAAGCAAGTGTGCCTGCAGTGCTGCTTCAAATTGTAATCTTATAGTATCTGAATTCTTTAATAAATAAAACTAAGATGACTCGTTGAGGGATTAATGCAAAAGTCTATAGAGAATGAAACTGGGAAAAAAAATTCAGTTCAAACTCATATCTTATGTAACAAACCCTTCACGGTGTGAATAGTATTTTGGTAATGGTCAGAATTTCAGATATCAAGAATCAAGTAGATAGGCTAAACTGTGTATGTACAGAGTAAAGATCATGGAATTGTAAAATCGTTTATTTTGGAAAAGACCCTTAAGATCACCAAGTCCATCTGTAAACCTAGCAATGCCAAGTCCGCCACTAAGCCACATCTCTTAAGTGTTATATCTACTGGAGACAGTCCAGCAAAGGCTTACAAAGATAATTAGGGGGCTGGAATGTCTCTCTTATATGGAAAGGCTGAGAGACCCGGGTCTGGTTAGCCTGGAGAGGACTGAGAGTGGATCTCATCAATGCTTGGAAATATTCAAAGGGTGGGTGACAAGAGGATGGCAACAGACTCTTTCCAGTAATGCACAGCAACATGACAAGGGCAAATGGCACAAACTGAAACACAGGAAGCGTCTTCTCATCTAAATATGAGAAATAACTTTGAAGGTGATAGAGCATTGGGACAGGCTGCCCAGAGAGGTTGTGGAGTCTCCTTCTCTGGAGGCATTCAAAACCTGCCTGGACACAATCCTGTGCAACCTGGTCTAAGTGAACCTGCTTTATCAGGGGGACTGGACTAGATGATCTTCAGAGGTGCCTTCCAACCCCTACTGTTCTGTGATTTGTGATTCTGTGATAGATCTTTTAAATATGTCCTGGGATGGTGACTTAACCACTTCCCTGGCCAGCAATGTAAAAAAATGTGAAACATGTGATTCAGTGAAACTATGATGTAATTCAAATTGGACATGACTTTACCCACGAGTTAGGGATGGAACTGACAGAAATTATAATAATGATCATTATTAATAAATATAGTTATGACCAGTCTACACAAAAATATAATTCACATTGTGAGGAAAAAATGTAATAGATCTTAGTCTGTCATACTGTTCATGATTTCTGACGTAGGTAAAAACAACCCCAACACATAGAAACAAACAAACAAAAAAAGACTAATCTGCAATGTTTTTATTCAAATATTGCACTTTAATTCTAAAGTATATTTGGATTCAGTTGATTATAAAGACCTGGAGGGCACAATCTCTGAGCTCCTGCCTTGGATTCTGCAGAATTAGAGTGGGAAAAGTAGCCTGACATTTTCAACAAGGAACAACCCTGTGCCAACTTTTAAGCATCGTAGTTATCTGAATGATTTTTTCATATTTCTGATTTTTATATTTTGAATTATACAAAGGGTATTTTCTCAATGGTTAGATAACTTTTTTTCATGTTAAAGTGTGTACTGGCTTTACTACAGCTGTACAGCAATGGTTTGCAAACTGTTACTTCAACAGTGATGCCAATGACAGACTCGTAATTTTATGTCACTCCCTTAACCTTGTCTGAAATTGAGTTTATACCAAGTGCAAGATCCAATTTGTCTTCCGTTACATAAGGGCCACTGTTACAAAAGTATGAGTCTCATGTCTTGGTGATGCTAAAACTCCTCAGGAATTGAGAATATTCAATATCATCATAGCATCTTTGTGAATACAAAAAGATTTATGGTGCATTACAAAGCATAGTTGCTGTAAGGCTTTGAATTTTTAACAGAAAAAGAATATTTACCAAATGAATGCTAAAAAGTATTTTCTATTTATAGGGATTAAAACTACAATTACAATTACATAGAAACACACATATGTGCAAACTCATATAGTTTCTTCCTGAATATATGTTTGTAAGGAGTATTCCAGTCAGCAGAATTTTTTTTCCACCATCTTCTGCAGATACAAAACATTTTAAGGTTTCTATCCATCCAATTAAAATTTCGTCCCTCATATCTACTACAATAGCAACCAAATGACATATTTATTCTATGGGCATCTATTCTTGGTTTTAATACTGTCATTTAAACATTGAATGTTAGGTGACTCTGTCATGAGCTATGAGGTGTTACACTATATAACAGACATCAGACAGTGTAGTATAAAATCAGTGAACATACCTGCATGGGCATGATGAGGAAGAAAAAATATTTGTACTACACCTTCTAACCACATTTCTCCATGCACCTTATCTCTGAAGTTGTAGGGGGAAGAAAAGGAATGCTGCAGAAAACTGATATTCCAATATACTTATGGAAATCTTTTATTTTACTTCTTTACTATCATCAAGTGGGAGAGGGATATGTCAATTATACTTTCATAAACTAATACTTTTTTTGAGCGCTACTTAGTATGCAGCTCCCATTACAACCAAATTAAAAATCTCTGCATATTTTTATCAGTAAAACCAAATAGATTTTACTGGACAGGATGGAAGAATATAAAGCAGTTTGTTTCTACTTGTTCCAGTTTTAATAAGAAATAACTTTTCAATCTATTACACAAAAATGCAATTAAGTATGATGGTTTCCCATCTTACCTTTGCCTTACTTGGAATTAATCTTGTTTTAGAATGCAGAATTAGGATTTGGAATTTCAGATTTGGAAAATCAGATTAAAACCTACTACTGCCTCCCACCTTGGTAGTCACCAGCCCTTTTTCACTGTAGAAATCCAGTTGAAGGATCAGGGCATTCCTCTTGCACGAAAAGAATGCCTTGCAATATTTTAAATACAGACCATCTGAACTTGTGTGAAAGAAGATAACCTATACATCTTTCCATACAACTGTGAATTGTTAAATATTTTTAAAAAATAAAGTGATTTTGTTTCATCATGCTGCTTAATGTTTGGGCATTTATTTTACTTTATGCCACAATTACATTAAATACTTTTGTTTTAAAGTCCAAAGAGCACATTTCAATAGTTTCCTTTCACTAGCCATTCTTCAGGAAAATAAAAGAAAAAAGAAAAATCATCTGAGAAAGAGAACAAAAGGGACAAAAGCCAGAAGCAACTCACTCAATCACTGCTGAGAAAGAAAACCATATGTTCCAGTGGTTAGAGACAAATTCAAAGGCAAGAGGATCTTTATTTTGAATTTCTAATCTGGATGGTCTGTTTACTATGTGATTTTTGGGGGAAGTCCCTCAACCTCTTTCAGCTCCAGTTAACTCTGCTGGCATAATGGGCAAAACAGCAAGACATCACTACAAACCTTTTGTTACCAGATGAGTGTCTTGGGTAAATAAATACCCTGAAAACTTTAAAATGTTCATCCTTTCCTTAGAAAAAGGTTAACTCAGTACAACAGTGCAGCTTTATCAAATTTAGAAGCACAAATCAAATAGGGTAGATCTGTTATAGTGAGAGGAAAACGTGGAGGATGAGACATAAACAAGAACACCAATCTTCAGAGTCCTTTTAGAATAGTGGAGGAATGGATGGAAACCAAGATCATGTTAGTCAGACGGTAGATGAATAACCAATTTAATGAGTAAAAAATAAAATTGAAGCCATTATCTGGAACAAGGAGCCACATCTGCTTTCAGTCATATTAGTATGAAGCCAGAATAATTTCAGTAATTGATTTAAACAAACTAGGTTGACATTGCATTGGTATATTGCTGTTGTGGGGCAAATGTTTCTATAATATGGCAATTTCAGATCTAGAGGAAGAAAAATAAGCTACATAAATGCAAGTAGTACTTTTCCTATTTGATTTGTTTATGTCCCTAAATAATATTTGTTATTGAACAAGCTAGCATTTTTTTTGGACATTAGTTTGATTTCTTGGAGTACATTATGTGCCCTTTTAGGATGCAATATGTTGGAGAAATTAATAAGAAAACCCCTAAAATTCACAATGACACAAGTGCTGTAGTATGGTCTCAAATCAGACTCATTAACAAATTGCTGAGCCTCCAGTTCCCTCTTACAGTTTCCTAGTATGTCCAGGAAAAGTACTCAAAACATTTTCTTAGTATTCATTCACCATGTCTCAGATTACTGTAAAGACCTGGGAAATCTCAGGGCTATACTCAATAAAGTAGTACTACTGTTCTACCAATTTAATACTTGCTTTTTCTTTCATAATGTGGTGGAAAGCATGTGAACTTTGTTACTGCCAAGTTTGTAAGTTTCTCTGGTAGTAGACTTGCTTATGTATGCCTGTGTGTATATACATTATATACAAATATTTTAAAAATAATTGTATGGAATGTACTTAGAGCCTGAATAGATCACCAGTGACATGTGCATCATCAGTGGAGAGCCACTACACTGGAGCTTTCCGTTTCCCAGGGGAATGGAACTCGGTGTTCTTTAGTCATAACATTTTCCTGCTTTTATCAAATATCTCTCGAAGCCACTTCCTTCTACTGTTGTTTTGTATGAGTGATGTTAACCTATCATTATCATCAGCTACCCTGTTAGCTGACATCTGTGATGATTCTAAAGATTTCAACTCTGCTAATGACTTTAAAAAAAAATATGAAAGGGTTAAATGAAAGAACTAAGAGTGTAATTTAATGCACCCAGAAGTTAAGAAATGACAGATTAGATTGCATAGGTAAGCTTCAATTAAGTCCTGTTACATATCTTTAATTATAGGTTATTCCACCAAATCTTGCCTTTTCAATGCCTAGAATGACTCTGTTGTGTGAAAGAAGTAAGGCTATATAGTGAAGGATACAATTGTTTGTAGGACCCTTGATTCACCTGTTCATAAGGAGTAAGGCATATAATTAATGAGTCAGGATAGATCATAAATTGAAAAGTAGTTTCTGTTGTCAGGGTAATTTGATGCTGCTACAGAGATTTGGAGTTTAATCCTGGCTTTAATATATACAAGCAATGGTCTGTTTAACAAATCATTTAAAACAGACCCTTGGCATTGTTGGTTTGTGAGGTTTTTGTGGTAACAGTTATGCCCAATTTTTGGATGCTTATTTTGAAATCTTTGAAACTGACTGTCAAAGATTCAGCACATGAAAGCTGAATCATACCAAGTTCTTTGAACATACCAAGTTCTATCACATGCTGCATATGTTGAAAAAAAATCAGACTCTAGCACTGAAAATTATTGCATTTTTTTATGTTGCTCTTTGAGTTGCTCAGTTCTATTTGAAAAATGGTATTATTACCTGTCCTCTATTTCGAAAAAAAAAAGTTTTAAAATTATTAGAGATTATAATAATAAACTAATAGTAAAGAAAGTAATTGTATTTTATCTTAAAAGTAGAATTTTAATAGTGTGCTGTAAGCAAGGCCTCCGTAACACACGGAATGATTAGATCAAAAAATAAGGACTTTTAAATTATTAAATAAATGTTATCTATTCTTTGCAGTTGGCTTTCTTTAAAAAATGTATAAGGGACAATCATAGTGTGTATATATATATATGTATCTCCA
>VZTU01008498.1:230568-265283 GCA_013400835.1 Zapornia atra | reverse complement strand
TCTCATCAATGGAAAAAATTCTCATAATACAGCAGTGCTGTCAAGGGAAGTACTAAAATACAAAGCATAGTTTCAGATATATGCTTTTTAAGCCAGGGATTAAAGAAGTTTAAAAATTAATGAATGCTCAGCTCTAACATGACAAACCATGCTATGAATTAATTCTTCAATACAAATGATAAAAGGCACCTTTTATAAGTGCCTTAATGTTCCTTTCATGAATATAAGGAAGTTCTAGGCAGGCACATTTGCACAACTTTTAAAGCTTTCACTTTTAAGTACTCAGCATTATATAAGGCTACAGTCTGGAAAGAGGAGATTGACATAAGAACCCAGTGATTTTTATTCCGTAACTGTATTCAAGTCAAACATTCCATCTCCATTGACTTTTAAAGTATGAACACAGCTCCGTTGGAAAAAAAAAGTGAAAGTACACGAGTGACCTCTTCTGGTGAGAAAATAAAAATCCCAGCCAAACACCAAATCGTCAGTTTCAGAGAATGTGGGTGATCATGACTCACAGCACATTTAAACTCAGGATGGCATACCATGAAATTATTACAGGCTGTTACACAAGCAACTTGACAAATACACCTTAAGCACTTGCAAAATCATTCTGACGTGGGGTGAATTAAAAAGAAAAATTCTATGGGGATCTGCCATTGACAAGAAAAGTGTAACAGGATGCAAAACAAACCTGTTTCTGTAATATATAACCTAGTAATTATTTCACTAGAATAAGTCTCATATTAGTTTTGTCATATATGTAAACATATAAATACATATAAGTAGTCTTGGAACGTTAACAAGTTCAATGATAGAGTACTTAACTGTTCATTTAAAAATTCTTTAAGCTAAACAATTTTGCATAAATATCAGTAACTTTCATTCAGTACTTAAAACAAACTCTGTGATCACATTCCTTAGTGCACTGTACCTTTGCAGTAAGAAGCAGGGCTAGCAGAAGGGTTCCTATCACTAGCAAAAATATTATGAAAATGCTGATTATTTTATCTAGCATTTTCTCCAACCACACGATGATCTGTTCAGAAGAGAAGAAAAAACACATCACAGCATATACATCAATCTTTTATGAAAGCAACGCTGTATGTTACATGATGGTATTATTATTTTTATTTACAATCAGAGTGCAAAATCAGGCTCTAATCAAACAGCATTTATGCCCAAGCTTGGAGATGAACAATTAACAAGCAATGTTAGCGTGATCAAGGTCATGGTATGACATGTGATTTTGCAAACGACATTTACACATTACCACAAGACACAGCAAGCTCTCTGCAAAGCAAGCAATAATTCAGCATTTACTTAGTAGACCTAGAGATGCTAGCAATCATGTCATCTATAAACCTTTCTTCCTTGTCCTTCAGCAACTTGGAAACTATCAAGCTACACTGCTAAGTACAACCATGACTTTCAAATGTGAATAGCTAACAGCCATCTAAACGACAAATGAGGTATTTCTGCAAGTAACTGAAGTTTTCAAGTTGTTCATCCCCTTATGGACTGAAACGGGGCTGGAGGTTTTCTACATTATTGAACATCAGGCCAATTATTCAGCACTAGTTCTATCCACTTTCAAACTTGAAAGGATGCTCAGCATTAAACATGCATCAGCTAAAGTTGCTGATACAGGAAACAGGAGTGTATGTTGTTCTGTCATTTTATAGGAAGGGCCATTCTATACATGTCCACAAACAATGATTCCACTTAAAGATCAGAGAAATTCTGATAGTCTTCCAAAACAGTAAAACTGCTCAGCCACGTGACTATGCAGACAAATGCAAGCTCAGCTTTATCTCCTGAAGAAATTGACTGTTTACATAAAAAGCTGTGAAAGCCCATGCAAGTAGGACCAAATAAATTCTTCTGGCTTCTATGGCTTGAAAAGCAAGGCTATTTCTACTCCATCTAGCATTACTGCAGGAGAAAGCAGTAGAAGTAGCACAGCTATAACGTTTGTGCTTTAAGAGAACCGAGGTCAAAGCCAATGGGCAGTAGATAGAAATATTTCCAAGTGAGCACAAATTCTATATTCAGTGATTATGCTGGTAACTTTTTCATCACTGGTCTTGCAAAACTACTCATATGCTTGGTGATGGTTTCTGTTAATTCCTTCTTCATTATTTACCCTATCCCTATACATGGAATTGGCTTGGAACAAGGAACTTCTGCAGTCTGCTGTGTGATGACTGAATTGGTTAACAATAAAATTACTTTTCCTATTTGGAAAAAAAAAAAAAAAGCCAAGCATTTTTTTTTCAGGTGCTCATCCTGTAGCAGCTGAGCAGTTAATATACATTAAGCAATTATTTTTAGAATTGAACCAGCTCCTTGTTTGACCTATATTAACATAAGGATTATATTCAGCATTTTAGAACTGTTCTTTAAAATGAAGAAAACAAAATCCTTTTAAAAGAAACAAGTGTTGAGCCAGCAAGTTTTTGTAACAAAGTCTTCAGTTTATTATGACCTGCAGAAAGGAATGCAGAGAACCTGATGGAATCTGCAAAATATTTTGTCTTAAATGTTAGGAATATCTTTCAGCGTTGCTGAAGTATTTCAGGCATCAGAAATATCTTGCTGTTGCTAGAGGGAGGTTACCTGCCTGCAGCAACACTGTAGCTTTCTGAAAACCTCCAAGTAGCCTCCACATGGGGCTGTTTTCTCTTTGGAAATAAGACTGAAAACAGGATTTGCTGTGCCCTTCCAAGCCTCAGATACATTTAAGAATTATAGAACAGGTAAAAAGTCCCAGTTTTAAAGGTCAGAAATAAAAATATCATTGAAGAACACTGGACAGCCAGGGGATGGAAATTTTGTAGAACAAGTTTCAAAATGAAGCTATTAAAAATTAAAGCTGCCCTTGTTATTTGTTAGTTAACAAAGTTCAAACTAATCGCTATTTACTTTCTAAGCTAGAGAAAAAAGAAATCAGCTAGTTAGTCTGACACTCAGCACCTTTCATCAGGCTCTCTGAACCCCGGATATCAGAGGTACTATCAGAGATTTCCAAAACTGCTAGCCTCAATGATTGTGAAAGTGGTATCCAACAGATGAAATCTCAGTGTCTGGATGCTGTAGGTGTTTCACCACGGTAGCAACAGCTGGAAGAGCAAGCTCCAAAAGATCAGGATGAGGACTCTCTCTGAACAGGAACATGGCCAAGGAGGAGTCTTTTCTTGACACTCCCTACTGCAGGTTAGAGTACACCTACACTGCCACTGAGGTGCAGCTGTACACGTAACAGCCTGAATTACCTTTCATCTAGTTAGTAAAGTAAGGGCAGCACTGAACTTGTACCAGTACAGGAGGCTCAGCCATGCAAGCCCACCCTCTGTGTATTTACTCGGGCAGGGAGCCCAGGCAAGCTAGACGAAAGCCAACTCTGGTATGCCTAGAGGTACTGCAGTTACATTTCTCACCACAGTCCTAAGGAGATCCAAGTGATACAAGTGGTACAGACAAATCACAGGAGAAGATCGAACTGGATCGAGTATTGTAGAAGCAAAATCAGATACACAACATTCATTTAGGGCTGTATTTACTTCCTCTCCTTTGATGTGCTCACTATTAAGCCTCCCTTTCGTTCCCTACATTTACCCACAGCATTTCCTTAGAAAGCACTCACCTCCACACACATGCTAAATACTGCACAGGTGCTATGTTACTGCAGGTAAGCTAGACTGTTAAACCCCTGGGTGCTTGTACTTACCACTGAATCACATCCAGACTTCCTTCCTACCCCAACCCTGCCAGACCTCCCTTTACATCCTTCCTGTAGGCCATGGGCATGCACACAAAGACAAACATATGCTGACTAAATGCTAGTCATCAGCCAGATATCATGAAGTTTCAAATTCAGATCTAAGCTTCTAACCTAAAGGTTAGTCAACAGCAGGAAGCCGATGCTGCCATGACATCCAAAATTACACAAAGGTAAAGGGAAGCCAAGCTCCTAAGCTACAGAAGGTCACACTTGTAAAACCAAATTGAAACGTTACTGATTTGTGATACTGTCCACAAAAAGCAACCCTTAAACATCACAGTTTTGAAAGGTTTGGTTTTGTTTGTTTGTTTTTAAATTCAGCTCACTGTAGAAAAAAGTTTTAAAATTAGATGCATTCTCTTAAAACCCTTCTCAATTTTTAACTTCTGGGTGGTAATACAAACCATACTATGCTGTAATAGAACTACAGCTCATGCTTAACATCTGGGAATCTAAACAGGTTCTCCATGTTATGCAGTATGTTATACAATCACTATGAATTCATATTGGTATGTGTTTCATACTGCAGGTCATCAGAATGCTAGTTTTTCTAGTATGTTTTATCTGCTGCATTCCCCACACAGCAAAGCGTACTTGGACATCTACTTTATTTTCAATTAAATCTACATGAAACTACCAAAAAGGACTACTATTTTTTTTCTTTAAACAGCTTCACTATTACAATTTGTTTCAAGGCTTTTCTTAGATTTGTTGACATTTCCTTTAGTTTAGTTAGTATCTGAGGATATCATTTATTAATAACTGATGAGAATAAGGGAAAGCCTGTAATCAGAACACATCTCAGGGTTAGGTAGAAATGAAATCAGATGAATAGTTAAGTTAAAAAAGACCAAGATCTACATGAGGTCTCAAGTCCCTCCTAAAGCAACCCTAGAATCTAGCAATTCTTTCTAAAGGCTCCTGCCACAATGTCAATAAAGAGCAAATCATGCTAGCCCAAGTGAACCTATTCTATATTTAGGGCCACATACACCATGTTAAACTATGTGATTCTACACTATTCTGGTTTGTCAAAACCAAGGAGTTTCAAGTAGCTCTGACATAAGCTCTTAGGACAGGAAGAACAAGAAGTTTTATCATTAACAGTCATAATCAACCACCATTTCAAACTCTGGCTCAGTTCTCTAGGTGGTGGATTATCAGAAATTTATCAGAAGCAATCCCTTTCAAACACTGGCCAAAATGAGAAGGGTGCAAAGGAAGCAACCTTCGAACTGCAACCAGAGTTCTGTATTCCCTATCTCCTGCTTTCTTTGCCTCTACTTACAATCACAGAATATACTAAGTTGGAAGGGACCCATGGGAATCATTGAGTCCAACTCCTGGACACTCCTAAGAAATTAAATAAATCATATACTACTGTTAAAAAAAAAGAAGAAAAACCAACAAAACAAGCCTTCAAAAACTTGATAAAGCTTGCACAGATTTTTTTTGTACTTTTTTCACTTTGATTATATTACTACTCCTTGCTCGTCACGCACAGGTATCAGCACTGCATGTAACACACAGGACTTTCAGGATCTCTTAGTATGCAAATATAAAGTAAACCACTGGTTTTCAAAAATATATCCTAAGAACTAAAAAAACCCACCCTCTTTTAAGAAACTATATCCATGGGGTTTTGCTTAGTAATCACAGAATCACAGACTGGTTTGGATTGGAAGGGGGTCCAAAGATCACCTAGTTCCACCACTCTGGCCATGGGCAGGGACACCCTCCACTAGACCAGGTTGCCCAAAGCCCCATCCAACCTGGTGAACACTGCCAGGGAGGGGGCAGTCACAGCTTCTCCAGGCAGCCTTTGCCAGGGCCACACTGTCCTCCCAGGGAAGAATTTCTCCATAATATTGAATCTAAACATGCCCTCCTTCAGCTTAAACCCATCACCCCTTGTCCTATCACTCCTTGCCCTTGCTNTGGACCCACTTCAACAGGTCCATGTTGTTGACCCCAGAGCTGGACACAGTACTCAAGAGAGGGGGGTGGGGGGGGTGGGGAATTGCCTACCTTGAACTCTAAAAATTTCTAAAGTAAAAATAAAATCCAGACGTTTTAGGAGTACAAAGTAATTACAGTGAAATTACTTTTGCAAGGTATCAAGGCAAAAATTTATCTACATACGTGAATTTTCAAACAAGCAAACAACAAACTCTGAGCCAGAAGAGAAAGTAGTTGAGACTAAACTTTCATCAGTGGCTCACTGAACTCAGCTCTTCACCTGAACTGTCCTAACCGATACCTACTCTTGAATTATTTTTTTTGTGAAGGGTTACATATTTACTAATCATAATTCAACCACGTAACACAAGCATTTCAAAGTCAGGAGACAAAAATGTAATTTTGAACCAACAAAACTACATTCAAGGGCAAAAGAACATTCAAGGTCTGCCCTCTGAGTGGACAATTATGACTGAACCACAAAAGCAAGCAAGACTTTACCCTCCTGTTCAGAAAGCCCCTCCATCAGATAGCCCTGAGCTCACCCATTAAATACTGAAGATCAAACTTTCTAAATTTCTTATAGCTGCTCAGCCTGGATCCTACACCCAGAGTTACTCCCCAGCTGCCCTCCCCCCCAGCAGATACCAGCTGTACAGCCCCATTTCATTGTTCACAGGAACCTTTCAGAGAGTTAAGCCAGTGCCTGCCTACCCCCCGCCCCTGCATAGCCTGCACACTCTGCTCTGTTCTGCTTATTGTTCTTCGGAATGTTGTTGAAAACATTTCAGGTGTCATTTAGGAGACCTAGGGTGTCTACTGTAATTGCTGCTAAATGGAAAGGATAGGTTGCTTGTAAGATCGTAGCACCCCTTCTGACTTTCCCACTAACACTGAAGTGGTAAGAGAGGATAAAAGTTGCTGCTGGAAGTATAATCCATACCCAAATATGGTATTTGATTTTTCCACACACACACTTAATTTCTTTTCATATATTTTATCACATACAAGATTTTCAACCTTAAAAATCTGAGGTCCTGCATATAATACAGAGACTGCTCCCAGTTTAATGCTTTTCTAAAGCAATGCCATCGTCCCACACAGAGATCACTGCATTGAGGAGCTGTCCAGATTTCAGTCACATGAGACCAAGCTTGGTCTGAATCAATTTTAACTTCTCTCAGGATGACAGTTCCACAAAGACCAATAGTTAACTCCAGTGGCCTGAGACAAACCACAGGAACTGAAGTGTATATTCCTTATGAAAACATGCCACACATTTTCAAAAGCCACACAAAAGTGGGGTTTTTTTAGCGATAGCAACTGCTTTATTTTTTAAAATTAATTTTTACTAGCCCTCCCTGCTCTTGAGGCCATTAGATTCAGCAGTTCTAGGACCAGGAGTATTCTCATTTCACTCCTCTACACTGAATACCACTGAGTATACAGGCCAGTTTGACACTTCCCATGGGAAAGACTGACAGCGCTGATTACAGCCAGCCAAAGCACCATCTGCATTTACATCTGTAACGTTAGCACTGTGCTTCACCCTCAGGCACCCCCACGTTAATTCGGTTAACTGATGCTTTCTCAGAGCAGACAACAGCTCTCCAGGCCGGGAGAGAGCTGGTTTTGATATAATACAAGTGGGGACCAGGTGGAGATCAACTGTTCTTAAATAAGAGTGCCACTAAATCATACTACTGCTTGAAAAGCTAATGCAACATTCTGCTGTGCAAAACATTTAATTACATGCATTCATTTTAGCAGATGACAAGAGATCAGGTAGAATTATATGACCTTCAGTAGCTTCAGAGCTGGAAAGAGACACTTGGGAGAGAAAACTTAAGCAGCAAGGCATGTTAAAGAGTGTTCATGCTTAAAGAAAAAAAAAGCCAAAAACCAAAAAACAACTCCCCAAAAACCACAGAATCCATTTAGTTCAAATCACAATTTTTCTGTTTATTTACCTTTTTATTAAGCCAGTGCCACAGCTTGTCAGTGGCAGGGGGAAATGGAAAAAAAGAAAAAAAAAAAGAAAGAAAAAGACAAGAACACAGTGGAAAATTATTGAAAACTGCAGTAATAGGGAAAAGAAAGCAACCAGAGGCAGGCAAAGTCATCCACAGAATGAAAATGAAATCGTCCCAGACACAGAGGTAAATTGCAATAGAAAGGAAAGATCACAAAGATCACAACGACTTCTAATGCAAGAATCTCAATTTTACTATTAACATGCACTTTTTCAAACAGAGAGGGATATAAAAATTAAGAACAACTTTAATGTTATTAACAGAACTTATCAGCACAGTCTGGGAAATTCCAGTTTAATTACACTGAGGGCTAATATTTCAGATTTCAGAGCAGGACTTGTAGAAGTCCTCTGAGGGCACTTTACTGAAACACCAAAACTTAACATGAGATATCTGCATATTGCACTTAACATGAGCTACCTGTTTACTGTATTAATACTCCCATTCAGGCAGTTTCCTATGTATTTCAAGACACTCATATCAACTACTGCTAAGCAAAACGTATATAGCTTTTAGTATCGCGTTTGTATTACAATGTTCACTTCACATTCAATGGTGTAACATCAAATATGTCATTAAATCTGATATACCCACAACAGCAAATGGTACCTAAAAAAATAATCTATTAATTCATGTAATTTTATTGCTTGTGCAGAAGGTTCTTTGCTCTTCTCAGTCAATTTCTCCTTTTGTACTACAATTATTTTGCCTTACTAATCCTCACCCATGCTTCTCAAATACCCCCATACTAAGACCTTGTTTCTGTAGGACTATAGTCTTAATTCTAGCCATTTGAAATCAGTTCGCAGCATACTCAGAACAGTGAAAAGCTTATTATTTCATCTTAACCTCTAACACAGCCAAGGAAGTGAAGTTTGTTTCTCTCTGAAAACAAGATCATTAAATGCTCAATAAATCTAGTATTTTCAACAGTTGCCAGAAATTATATTAGCTCCCAATAAAAACAAAACGTAAGAACATTTCAAATAATAAAAAAACCCAACCAGAATGCTAACCAAGTTGCATCAAAAGTAAAAAAACAGACTTAAGAGAAACATGTACATAGGAAACAGGAAAATAAGTTCACAAAGCACCCAGTTTTTCTAGCTTTTACTACTTGTGGAAAGAATCACAATTATGGAAAGCAATGATGAAGCTTCAAAAGTCTCAAATTAACATTATAGATTTTGCTTCTATTTTACCTCTTCATCTACAAAAAAAATTGTCAGTGAAAAAAGGTACTTTCTTACAAATACTCACGTCCAAGTACTTCTACAAATGTAACCAAGCTACTTTTAGAAATAGGCTACATCTTAATTCTAATCTTTAAGTCATCCAAAAATAATAAGGCTACAGCCACTTTTCCAGTATTTGATTGGAAAACTATGTAAGAATTTAGGTGTCTCTGGAAGTATGTGCTAGAATAACGTATTCACTGATAGAGATCCTGCCTCTTGTCTGTGCTTGTGTTAACTATGTGCTAAACTTGGTACCTGAAGAACCAAATCCTGACTTTGGGTAAAGTCCATAGAATCTATTAGAGTCCTTCAAATATGATTTTTTTTTGTATGCTATACCTAAAAACCACATGTAACTACAGCATGTAGTCATGTAAGTCTAGCAGAAGACACATAAATGATTAGTTCTTGACTATGTATAAGAAAATGCATGATACTGTATCAAGTTTTAAGATGACTTGATGGATGACCAAAGAAACCTCCCTACACTTTCCTCCAGGAAGTGTCTCATATATGGACTGCTGCATCTGTTGGCTCCATTGGGCAAATGCTCAACTAGGGCCTAGAGAAAGCAGTAGGGGCATCCTACTCTCACGGTCCGTTTAAAGCAGGCCTGCACGTACAGGGACCACCTAACCTACTGTTTATCATGAAAATGAAAAGCAATGCCCTACTTTTTTTCCTCTTGCTGAGAGCTTCTCTTCAGTTCAAATTTGCCTGCATTTCCAAGATAACCAGAGGCTGATGAGCAGTGGTAAAGAAGAAAAGCAAGTCTTTCTTACTGCTTTTATTTAAGAAACAGACACATCAGTAAACCTCAAAGAACTGCCTGCATGAGTAGTACTCCAAGAATTTCTCACTATGCATTATTTTCCAGACCATATACACTAGCCTCCTAAACTTTGGGAGGAAAAAACACACCACTCTAAGATGTCTCTCTCATCCTCACTACCTTTTACTCAAAACTGAAACTATTTCCTAATCAGATATACCACTTCAGAAAGACCAAGCAGTACCACTAGGTATGTGTGAAACACGTTGTCAATGGCCTGCTGTACTTAGCTAAGAGCCCCAACACATCCTGATGCTTCAGCTTCCAATTAACTCAGTATATCAAAGCAACAAAATAAAAGCAACAAAAAGATACCACTAAGTGGCTTCAGCTCCCAGGAAAAGAAAGGACAAATAAAAATATTAAAGAACTAAGCATCTATTTGCAAAGGAAATTATAGGAAATGATCCTTCAATCTTGGTTTCTCACACACACAAACAAAAGGTAAACTATGAAAACTTACTTCATAAATTTCTATTTTGTGTTTACAAACAAAGTTTCCACTTCAACAGTGCCTACTGAAGGAAAAGTGTTTGGTAATGCAACTTAAATACAACTCATCCTCCCTTTCTAAAACAAATAAAAGACCCAAAAAACCAAACCAAAACCAAGCAAACAAAACCAAAAAACACACCCCAAACTTGCAAACTTTTCATTCCTCTCCCTTCCCTATCCCCACAAAAATCCCAGTTGCCAACATCCTGTGGCATTGTTTCCCATTTTCCCAGAGATTTAATGCATCCAAGATCCTACAAGGCACAGAATAAGAATATCCAGTCGAAGTTCAAAGAAAAGTGTTAGTGTGATAAGGATTGGAAGATGACATATAAGTCCAGCCACATGTGATCAAGCCAGGTGAACTGTAACTAGGATAGGCACAAACGAGGACAACAATCGTGCAGTTTATCAGTATCTTTCTCATAGAGGCTAGAAGTGCTTGAATTGCTTTAATACACAGTGCAGACTCAGAAGGAATAGGACTCATCTAAAAAACAGGAAGAGAGGGGATGGAGAAATGAGTAGTGTTGGCACAAATGTTTTGCTCAGACAAGAACAACATGAGTATAAACTGACCTTAAATACATTTAAGCCGAAGAGGGGGAAATTCTGCTCCACATTACAACAAAAGCCCTACCTTCCTTAAGGAGAAAAGACTTAGTGGGATTAGAAAGGATACTGCATCATACAGTCAGGCAGTACAAGGATACTGAACTCGACAACTGATGAAATACAATACATATGAAATTGTGCCTGGAGAGTTTTACAAAACAAAAGCTTTTAATGAAAAGCTTTGCATAATGTAAGCTGTTATCTTAAAATGCTAATACTTCCTGCTACTTTTGGAAATCCCCTTTATCTTGTTCATAGCTGTATTCTGAAAGGCTTTTCTTTTTTAACATTCTTCCTCAGTGAACTCTACAAAACTGTTACTTACTATTACAGTCATTTTAATGCTTTTGGAATTCAGAGCTGCTGAGGTACAAATGCTCTGACAAATGTACTTACAGGGTTCAGCTCTTCAGTTACAGAAGCTGATGGAAAGGCTTTTTCTGAAGCAGAGAATACTTCAACAACAGTTACAGAAGGCTCATTCTCACACACTGGCACAGGTATTATAAATAAAAATTTTAAAAATCTATCAGCTTCACTCAAAATTTATAATGGAGGAGCCTTCGTAAGTTTTATAGAGCTTTCCAAAATTTCAATTCTACAATGCAAATACGGGTGCATACTGAGTGAAGCATAAAGGAGGGGAGCACAGCAGCTTTACTCCATGGCACACCTTATCCCACCTATCTCTTCTCTTATGGGGGAAGCACCCCTTCTGTGTTCAACCACTGTTTTCAACAACTATACCTCTACACAGTATAAATAAATGTGTTGGAACTCGCTCAGGCCCTACTTACAGAGTAAAACAGTCTCTTAAGTTAAATTTTCACAATGGGATCATTTTATCCTTCAAATCAAATTTAACTTCAAACCCTTTGTAATCAAGTGAGGTGACTGAACCATGTGACATTTGCCTTACTCAGGTAAGGAATCTTCTAAAGCTTACTGGACATTCTTAAACTGGCTTCTGTCAAGCTTTGCACGCAATCATTTACCAGAGTTTAAACGTCTATTTAAGTGCGAATACTGACAGAAGAGACATGGCTTAAAATACACCATAAACGGAGAGAGTTTTACATGAAAGACATGTCCATTAGTGACACACATTTATTTTAGAATTAAAGCATCTCAGCATACAGTGAACAGAGACTAAAACAAGCTTTCAGGCTGCTTAAGGAAGTAAGTAGAAATACCTTACTGTCAAGCTTAAGCATGACTCTTCCGAGCCCTCTGATGGGCCGCGGGGCCAGAGCTTCCTGGCGTTCCTTTATAAAGTCTTCCACAAGCTGCCACCAGCTTCTGCAGTGGTTTGCCATGAAGTTCAGAACTCCAAAGTGAATGACGAGTTTTTTAAGTGCCCAAACTGTAACCACAAGGAGGAAATCAAGTATTAAAGATTTCAGAAGAGCACCACAAGACTATGCATCTATCCCATTCTGATAGACTTATGACAAAGAAAAGGTTTCTTGACTTTTATTTCCCATTAGAAGCCACTATCAGAATTTTCAAGTGGTTTAGTACTGGTCTCCTCATTTGCTTTACAGCCATGCTTATCCACATGGAATTTCATTATTATTCTCATTGTTTTATTTTTCACTATTCCCCAAACTTGATTTTTTGATACTGCCATATACCACCACCACAATTTCCTCATCCTCAAAAGCACACATCACACATCTACTTGGAGAGCTGTAAAATCACACACATAGCCAAAAAGGCTAACTTTTAATATCCACAGGGCATTTATCGAAGTTCCACAAGAGCCTATCTATAATCTGTAAGCCACCGGGCAATAGTTTACATTCTTGGTCATGGAAAGCTCATTCACCAAGTCCCTGATGTTTGGTTTACCAACCCTCTGGCACCACCGTGTGGCAAACATAGGATTTAGTCTCTTGAAGGTAAAGAATCACCGAATCGTCTTTCTACAGCAGATGATGTGGCAAACAGGAAAACGGGGAAAACACAGTGCAAGGGCTAAGCACCTAACTTGCAGGTTGACGTTCTGTATGATGAAGTGCAACTCATGGTAAATACACAAACTGCTGCTCAGCAAAACAGGGCAAGCTTGGATTTTACAAGGTGAACAACCTACCTGAAACGGTGTTCTAGTCTTCTGCTGTTATTTACAAGTATTTAGTTAGAAGTATTTAAATAGTATCTTCTAAAATAACTGAGTGTAAACTTAATTGCAAATATGATGCCAGGAGATGCTACAGACTCAGGACTAGGTGGTGTCTTAAACAGATTTGCAATTATGACACCAAATTGGGAGGAGCTGTTGACTCCCTGTTGAGGGTGGAGAAGCCTTACAGAGAGACCTGGGCAGATTAGAGAGCTCGGTAATCACCAACAGCATGAAGTTTAACAAGGACAAGCGCCAGATCCTGCACCTGGGAAGGGGCAGCCCTGGCCATACAGACAGACTGGGGGATCAGAGGCTGGAAGCCAGCCATGCTGAGAGGGATTTGGGGGTCTTGGGCCACAGCATGTTACACATGAGCCAGCAGTGTGCCCAGGCAGCCAGGAGGGACAACTGTCCTGCTCTACACTGCGTCGGTGCAGCCTCACCTCCAGTACTGTGTGCAGTTTTGGGTGCCACAGTACAAAAGGGACACAAAATTATTCCAGAGTGTCCAGAGGAAGGCAATGAGGATGGGGAAAGTTGGGAGGGGAATGCTTATGAAGAGAGGCTGAAGTCCCTTGGTTTGCTCAGCCTGGAGAAGAGGAGGCTGAGGGGAGACCTCATCACAGTCTATGGCTTCCTGACAAGAGGGAGCAAAGGGGCAGGTGCCAGTCTCCTCTCTTTGGTGACCAGGGATAGAACCTAAGGGAACAGCATGAAGCTGAGACAGGGGAGGGTTAGGCTAGATATTGGGAAGAAGTTCTTTACTGCAAGGGTGGTAGGGCGCTGGAACAGGCTCCCTAAGGAGATGGTCACAGCACTGAGCTTGGCTGAGTTTAGGAAGTGTTTGCATGATGCACTCAGTCACACGCTCTGACTTGGCTGGGCCTGTGTGGAGCCAGGAGCTGGGCTGGATGGTCCTTACAGGACCCTTCCAACTCAGCATATTCCATAATTCTGTGATGCAGTCAGTCACAGACCTTTAGTTGTATTACATTAAAAAGCAGCAAAGGAGAACAAGCTAAAGGAGAACTGTTATTAGAAAGATGTGAACAAAAGAGGAGAAAGGCTGTGTAAGAAATTCCAAAATCTTCTAGGAAACAGAAAATTGCCTGAAGACAAAAACAGAACTGAGGACGGACACAACAGAACAAAAAAGAAACTAAATGAAAGATCTTAACAAGAGACAACAACAGGATTCCCAGGCTTATATCACTGAACAAATCACTGCAGTGTTCCATTGTTTTATTGCTTAAAAGTAATTTTTTCATCTTTTCACTGTTTGGTATAGTTATGGTACAATTTTTCCACCCTCTACATTAAGCAGTTTTAAAAGAGCATCTCATTACAAATGCATTCAAGGAAAAATGTTAAGGGGACCAATATACTTCTTGTAATCTAAACAGTACTTCATACAAGTCCTGTTTACCAACACAAGGAACTCTGGTGAAACAAGCACCCTTCTATTTAAGGTTTTAGGGGTGTTTGTTGTTTTGAAGTTTGGTGGGTTTTTTTACGTACTAGAAGCATTTTCCTTAAGGTCTCTGAAGTGCTTAGAAGTTCTCAGTTTCCTTAAACATGGTAAGTTGCAAGGCAACTTGCTTTATAAGCCTTGTTATTTTCCACTACTAAGTATTTTTAATACCACCTCTCAACATTCCAGGTTATCATCATTCACCCTCTGACATTTAACATGGCCCGTTGTTCTAAATTTGGCTCTGTTCATCATTATACTGCTTTTTAGTAATGTTGTGGTGACCAAGTTATATTCAGTTCTATGCCAAGAAAAAGCATTTGATGTCCCACTCAGAGGGATAGCGGCCTGTGGAGGGTCCATGCGAGAGCACATACACTGCTTGAAGGGACTGCGGCCTAGGGACGAGGAGGCACCCAAGCTGGTTCCTGCCCCCAAAGGGACAGCAGCTCACAGCTGAGCCCACACTGCTGCAAGACAGGAAAAGACTGAGTGGATCTGTGGGTACTTGGCTGCTAGCTGGGGCCAACTCACCACACCTGGTGAAAGGGAAGTGTTACTTATCTCTATTTTAAGTGTTAAACACATTTTTAACACACTGAAAACTAGCATTTTAGCTGAAGCTTAGAGACAACCCAAACAAACCAGGAAATTTGCTTTATTAACAGCAGGGGAACTGGAAGAGATGCCTTCATGCTTACAGCAGCTCATATATATTTCTAGAGTTCCCATCCTCCCTATTTGCCCCACAAAAGCATACTGGAAAAAGTAGCATTCAGTTTAAAATAACCTCTTTAGATAGCTACCTTTCTTGTCTGGTATCTGAAAGAACAGATGCAAAAGAACAGATGCACGCAGATGTGAAGCAACAAAGCTAATTAACCCCAGAGCTAGAATTAGAATCAAATTTATCTTACTACTTGTCCACAGAGCCTAGCAACTCATCCTTAATGGAAATTAAAAGTTAGCATGAGCTGTACTTCAGTAGTGAGTATCAGCTAAAATATTCTTTATCTATAGGTGCAAAAACATAAAAGACAAGACATCAAGAGGAAGAAAAACAAAGTACTCCAAATCAAAAGTATTCTTACAATGAAAAGTATGGCACATCACTACAATCGTTGACAGACAAAGCGATTGTACAGGTTTGTCCACTATACGGTAACAGACAGTGCACATCAATCTTCCTATCTGAACATTCATGATGTTCTTAAATAAATCTTGAAAAGGTTTTAAATTAAAACCCTTAAGAGCCTACATTCCTTTCCTTCTATTTTATTTAACACAAAGCCTAAGGCTAAAGTCCTCGTTTAACACACATCTAATAACTAGATTATTACCTGCAAAAGGCACCGGCAACAGCTGCACAATCCAGAAATTTAGCCAGATCTGGACAATGACAATGGCCCACACAAGTGTAACAAAGTAAATATCACTAGTTTTCTTCTTTCTAAGAAAAGATCCAACCTCTGGTCTTTGTCGGCTCCCAGATGAGGATGAGGATGAAGACGAAGAGGACGAGAAAGATGATGAAGCAGATGGAGGCTGATCACCTTCTGGTGCTCCTAAAACAAACAAATGCAAACAAAGTGGAAATTATCACATTAATATTCACCCCAGAATAGAATATGCTCCCTAGTCAATAGGATAGGGCTGTGTAAGCTCTCCCATATCATGCAACACCATGCCAAGCAGTACCAGGAGCAGTACCAGGCCTCCAAGAGGCCTCCTGTCCACCACACATAAATTAAAAGCCAAATACTTTTTATTAAATAACTTTAACACACTTAAGAACACAAAGTGTAATTCACTTCTAAAAGAAACTTCAAGTCTTAAAAGAAATCTTTGGTTTCTCTTTACCTCAAATACTCAAAAAAATCTTTGATTTGTTTAAAGCTCATTTAAGCAAAACAAAAAAATTGCAGCATACCTTGAAGAGGAAGCTTACATGTCTTACTACGCTACTACTTTTCCTAAACACTCACATTACAAACATAGCACTCACACTGTGATTGTAAGTAACTTGCCTGTGTAACAGTAGTAACAATAGCAAGCATAAATTAGCAGATAACAAATGTCATTCTATCCTCTGTAATTTAGTTAATGTGAAACTAATTTTAAAAATGTGAACTGTTATGTTACAGGCGCTTCTAAGCAAACAGTAAACACAAATTTCAGGCAAAAATTTTACATCCTAATTAAAAATCTTGTATAGAGAACATAGTACTTTATTCATTTAACCTTATAGCTGGTACATCTGCCTAGTATCAGACTGTTATGGCTCCATCTTCAGCCGCTGTATGGAGAATCTCTTCCTGACACCATCAGTATTAACTTTTACTGAGACCTCATACTGGTGGCAAAATGTACACACTTCCCACACACCATTAGTTAAAAAAATTTGCAGCCACAGTGGAACACACACAGACAAGAAAACCTGGAAGGTTACTCTGTGCTGAAGATTAAAAGGCGATTTGTTATGTTGGTGTGTACTGCAGCAGATAAGCAATGAGCACAACTCTTTTACTGGACTTGTGTCACATCAACACCAACCTCTATCCTGTCACAGACAGAAAGTGCTGTGGAAACCCTGTTGCAGCACACGACATGCGTATCAGTCAGGCAACTCCGGTCCCACGCATGCGGTGTGTTTAGCTGCACTGCGTTACTGAAGCCATTCCTCAGGAGGAGACAGGTGTGCCATACGTGTGCAGCAGTGGGAAGCGTCCGCTTCGGCAGCCTCGCACACCGGATCAACACTCTTCTGCTGCTGCAGAGATCTGCACTGGTGGTCTACAAGTAACGGCAGCTATTTTTAGAGCTTATAAAAAACACTTCCCTACCACACCAATAGAGGTGACACAGACATAGCGATCCACCCAATCGATATGGGATGATGACAGAATCACCAGCTGAGTGCTGGGTAAGACACTTGGTGAAACTTTTTTCCACTTTTGGTGGAGTTGAACATTCCCAATGGAATTACAGCATGGAACCTGGAAAAAGGAACTCTGCAAGAAGCTAAACACAGCAGAAGCTTCACACACGGAGTGCTTCTTGGCAAATCAGCTGGCATTCCAAAGGGATGAAGGCCAGACCTATCATATGCAAACTATACTGTGGAGAAAAAGTCACGAGTTAATTTTTTTCTAAGGGGAGACAAAGTTAACTGTAAACAGAGGCTTTCCTAAAAGGACCAAGTGGTTTTGCCATAATAGAATCCTTCCTCTGTACTTCTCAGTCTATTTTTAATGCTGCAAAAGATTACTTATTAATCCAGCTTACAATGCACTAAAGGATCAAAAAATTGAAACTAGTATATTCAGAACTGAATTCTCCCCTATCCATTCAATGTACTCAACTTTTTTTTTTACTTTTCTTCTCCAGAATTAATATAACAAACATAAGTAACTTGACAAGAAGCAGAAAATCAAGTATTTATTAAAGGGAAGGAACTACAAAAAGCCAAAATAGAAAAAACCAAAGAATTTAATATAGTGAAGGCTGTGCCTCAAGATCAGTCAGCCCACGCTTCTGGGGCAAAAAGTCTCTTTTATGAAAGTGACTTATAATGACACTTTAATTGTGATTTACAAAAAACACTTTTATGAAAGGAAGAAGAATATTCCTTCTTTCAGTAATGGAAAATTTGATCAACGTATTTTTGCAATAAAAAGCAGAGCAACAGTCATGTTGATGGTAGTACTGGTAAACTGTATCTCACTCTCTTACAGTTTCCCTATTTACTTAAGCAGGCTATACACAGAATGCAAAACATGGATAGGGAAGTGCTGACGGGTTAAAAAATGTGAAAGGAAAAAAGGACTAAGAATTTCTAGAGGATCCCAAGACAAAGCTTTTTCAGAATGACGTTCTGCAGCCCTTTAAGCCAAACGAAATCAGCACTGCCAGTGACCCAGTATTCTCCCCATGACAGACACAGACCCCCTAGCATCAGAACTGCCTTCCATTCTGTATCCTAAGCCAGTTCACAAAGTCAATTACTGAAGTCTTTCAGAACACCAGGATGAAGGTACCCCTCCATGAATAATCATAGTTTCAAGAGAAAAATAATTTGTTCTGATTTTTTTTTTTCTAAGGAAACAAAGAAGGGTGGAAGATGGTAAGAAGCATGACTACACTTAAGGATTTCAGTATCTAACATATCCTAAGCCAACAAGATAAAAGAATCTTGCCTACAAGGCAGATACCACTGCAGTATTTTGTTATCTGCTTCTTAAGTTGTGGACACTCCTTATTTACTCTATACTCTGGAAATTCTTGAGACACCAGGAAGAACAAGTTAGACCACCTCCACCAGTATAATTAAACTCCTCATCCCCAACACTAAATATCAGTATTTAACAGCAAAACAAGGAAAAACACAAGTGTTCAGAAAAAAATATTAAAAATACAGCTAATTTCCCCTCCTGTTTTTTTCATGAACAAACTTAAGTGTAAGGAGAACAGTAAAAACGTGAAGCACTGATTGTTCTATAGTTGATTTAATACAGCATGAGCATTGTTACTGCTACTAACAGTCAATCAACTGTGAGAACCACTGGCATATTTACAACAGACACAAGGAATATCTCTTGAAGTCTGCTATCCACCTGGTTGAAGATACAAAAGCTTCCAAGTTTTAACCTTCTTATACAACAGACAAGCTTTACATTACAAGTTCCAAAGCAAGACACTAAAACATCCTAACAATCACAACAGAGGAAAAAGCCAAGAGAGTTGCAGTTTCTTAACCCTACCGGTAAAAACCTTTTGCTGTACAAGAAGAATGTTTCATCACCATTCACACAGAAGATCCAAACCAGAGATGACCAAAAGGACACTTAACATGTATCACAGAATAGAAAGGTAACTCCCAACAAACTGCTGGAAGATTATTTGAGCTACTGTTAGCAGTAGGCAGGAAACTCCATAATTGCTCTTTTCCTGATGTGAAGGAAAAGAACAACAGAATTTGCAAGACAAAAAAAAAAAAATCTGGTTAACTGTCTCAAGAAAGTAAGTCAAAAGCATTCACTATAAAAGACACTTTGTAAAACCACTGCAGTTTCCTTCTGGCCAAGAGAGGTTCCAACTTGAAAACAGGGGTGGGGAGGAAAAGTGTCTTGGACAGACAAAAATCAAAACTGGTGCCTAAGTTATGGAAAAAAAAAAAAAAACAAAACAACACAAGCAACAGACAAGAACATAAACTCTTGCATAATGCATTTGTGGAAGAGTGTTGCTTGATCAGATGTTCAAAATCCAGTTAAAGAATTAATTTCCAAAATTAAAGATCAGAGACAGCAATATAAGAAAACTGTCACCCTGATGCTCTGTTCCCAAATGTCAAGACATACATCCACAGGGGTTTTTAATTTATTTTGTTGATAAGTTATGTAAAATGTAGAAACAAAGATGAGAAAAGAATAAGCTGTCTAAAGCCTCCTTTCTGTATATAAAAATTAAGCATATTTTCAAGCACAGCTTAAACTGATGTATTTAAAGATCAAGAATTGCGTTTACATTTCATCAAAAGATTTCAGAAGAATTTTTGTTACACTGTTTCACCTGGTGGCTGAAGTAACTTTTTAGTTTTGTAACAGGCAGCCTTTAGCCCGAAGTTTTCAATGCTGCAGGCTCAAAGCATTCTCTCCTGCACAATCACTGCTTTCTCCTCTGAAGCACGGTTTACACGTTACCGACAACGTTAAGAACATACTGTCCTGAAGCAGATGACTCAGCCAATTTCAAAGTGGAGTTCTGGCAGTTCACGTTCAGTCAAGTTGAATAACCTGTGTTGTCTACTTGAGGGAAATGGATAAAACCTTTCAGTTTTTGGAGATCTCCATAAAAGCTTAGTTTTCTAGTATCACATTCCATCAAAGGTGTACTCAGAACAATGATGATGAGGTTAAAAAGCAGCGATATGACATCTAAACACACTACTTGCAACTCTTTCAAGCCACTTCTTGCAGATTTCTGATAGTATTATTGCAGGTGGAATGATGGTGACTCAAACTACAGTGTCAAGTAAACTCACTGCAGGAAAGGCTTTGAGCATGCCACCGTTACAATGAGAAAAGTTGGGGGGTTTTTTTGTCACTGTGATGTACACAAAAATTATTCCAGTCTGTCTGTACTGATCCAAAAATCCAGGGTATGTATCTTACAATTACCAACAAATGCAAAAAAGGCTAAGGATATCAAAAATATTAGAAAATAAAAAGTAGGGGAAAACACACACCCTTGCTCTATAAATAAATAAACGATCTAGTCAGGTCTTGTAAGTATACAGCCAGCCTTATAAACTATCATTTTACAGATAGTGCTTATATTATTGTCATCTGGCACTTTTAAAAACAGATAAACCTGCATCACAAGGTAAATACAAATGTGCAATTCTGGACAGGATGAAAAGGATAGGGACTATTCTGAAATTTGTTCGTAATTCCTTCCAATTTCATGCCTTTAGAGCAAATTCAAATGTTTTCTTACAGAGTATTCAGTCACCTGAGGGTTGCGAGGAACGTTCGCTACTGGACTCATCTTCTGTCATTGAAATTGCCATGGCAATTGTTGAAGCAGCAATGGAAATCATCTGACCAGGAAGCTCTGCCCCTGTAAAATATATACACATATGTAAATAAAGGAAAGCTTAAGCTTTTAGATGTTTTATTTGTTGCTTGTTAAGCACCAAAGCTGTCAAGCAACAGACTTTACATGAATAGAGTCTGTCAGTCCTTCATACATCTTATAACTAGCCAACATGACCCATCAGGAATGAATGCTCTTAATATTACAATACACCCAGAGCCAAAACAGCACCTTCCTTGCTAATGAACTGCTACCATGTCATTCACACTTGCTGCCAGTCTGATTAATCTAAAAGTCTTTATAAAAAGACAGCGATTTTATTAACACCGTTATGACAACTTTCAAGAAAACTATAGCAGCAAGGTAGGAAAAAAGTTTCCCAACAGCGAGTACTAGAAAGAGACACCAGACATTTGCTCTTGCATTCAACAATAGCAGCTTGTTTCTTACCGGAGGACTCCTTTCCATTATGCTGCTCATGCAACATGCCTACAGTCATCAGGACGACTATAACGAGAAACACGGGAATTCTCCAGGAACCTGCCACAGAAGCTGAAAGATACAGATTGGGGGAGAGTTTTGTAAGAAAAATCACACCATTAGTAAACTCCACACTTTGCAAAACCAAGGAGGGCACCACATCAACCAAGAACAGTCTGGGAAGAGACTAAGTGTCATAAACAAGTTGTCTACATTCATGGAAAGGATGAATAAAAACCAACCCAGGTGAGTAAGTTTCTCAATGAATAAACCACATTGTTACCATTCCCAACTCCAGTGACTCTATGCTGATATAATTTAGAGAACAACTTTAAAAACAACATGAAAAGATACATGAAAATACAAACAAAACCATTTTAGTTAGAGGCAACTCAAGTTCTGCCCCCCAAAATAAGATCTGTATTTATGTTGGATATCAGAGTGGCATCAAGCAGTGCCTTCTTGGGTTCTGGTTTTTCAGCTTGTAACTACAGCAAATACAAGACTGTCAAAACGTAAGCAAATGCAAAGCCATTACGGGCAGCTTAAAACCTCAGGAAAATGTTCCCATGTGGTCAGAACAAACCTTGAAACCTGCTGCTAAGCAAAATTAAATCATGAAGTATGCCATGAAACCTTCCACTGTGACAGTCACCCGTTATCTGCATGACACTTTCACCATAAACTCTGACAACACAGATAATTTGTTATATCAAATATGTAAAATAAACCTAGTGCTACTAGATTGCTCTGAACTTATACTTGTATTAACAAATTGTATAATTACTGGAAAAGTTTTATATTGTTGATATCATACTGACATACTTTTTGACTACTGATAAGGGTTTCGTTTTCTTTTCTTCTATTACTACTACTTAATGCATTTTATAGCTTCAGCCTTGGCCAATTTCTTGGCTCTCAAGAAGACAATACTATTAAAAATCATCATGAGCAAAAATTTAAATCCACCCACATGTGACCTCAGCCCTTCCTCACCGTCAGGGAGTCAGTACCAGGCCTGTGAATGCAAGAGCCAAATAAGAGAAAACCAAGGAAAATACAGACTGGGCAAGAGGAGCAGCAAACACATGTTGCTCAGCATCCCGTTGCCTTCCCATTCCCTACTCCTACCCGCCTTGCTGCCCACATCAGCCAGAGTGAGCGAGCAGAGCAAACAGCCTGCATCTCAGATAAAGCTCAGTTACAAGGATTCAGCAGAAGAGCAGAAGTGTAGCTTTGTTTGTAAAATAACAGAATCCCAGCAGATGCTTTAGAATAACAACTTCTTGTTACTCACCTAAGTGAAAGAGCAGCATAATCCAGACAGGGACAGAGACTGCTTTTAAGTAACGTTCAGTGCTTATATTCCACTTGAATGAAACCATCAGCAGGTAACCAGCTACTAATGTCCATATCTAAGAAAAAGATACAGAGATATGTATACATATATGAGTACAATACAGCTGTATTTTATGTGCATGGACTGCCAGCTGCCACATCAAGAGAACAGATTTCATTTCTTTAAGAAGCCTACATTTCAGAACTGCCAATTAATTACGGGAGGTTTTGCTCCACGTTAAGAGCAATTTAAGTTTGTACAAAGTGTAAGACAGGCCAGACATGCCTTTGGTCTGCCTTCAGCGTGGCTCTAATGTCAGGGGGTATACATGCTTTGCTGGACACAGACCCTGAAGGAAGATGTTTTTGCCCCCCCAAGACCATGCAAATACTTGGTCTATTACTACTGCTATTGAAAGGAAAGAACCTAAATGAAACGGAGCCACAGGGAGACAGAGCGAGCAGCACACCACTTGTCCCAGCACAGAGCAGCTTGCCAGCTCCTCTGTTCATGGCCAAAGAGACAAAAGCAGGTTTTAAGCCAAAGATAGCCATTAGGAAGCAACAACATCTGCTGTTCCTCAGCAGTGTTGGTCCACTAAAGTCATGCCCTTAAATTACTTGTGACCTGTTGTTTTCATCAAACATTTAACTAAACCCACTAAAGAGACAGAAAAATGTCCACAACGATGTATCAAGAGGCAAGTGAGGTCATTTTGGTTTTGCTGCTTCTAATTGCCTTCTACAGCTTGGCTCATCAGATACAATACAGGATTCTAATTAAGAATCCTGTAGGGAAGAATTTGAACATGACAATGAACTTAGAAAGCAGAAACCAGAAGAGGCAACGGGAGGTGAAAAGCTGCTACTCAGCAGAAGATGTGAAGTAAAAGAGGCATGAAAACCGAGTTTTTATTTTTACAGGTTAAAATAAACAAACCTGGTGTTTCTGGCCCAATGCCAACAAGCATACTCTATCCATAAACAGTTAAGGATACATTCAAATTTATGCTCCTAATTCCCAATGAAGTTTAAACAGAACTTTAACAACTGCATTTGCTACCTCTGGCATCACTAAGTGCACCGGCTGGAACACAGAAGCAGCAACTGGAATGGACCAATAGAGACTTCACCTCTATGTGCAGAACAGGGAGGTGGTTGAGTCACCATCCCTGGATGTGTTTAAAAGATGGGTAGATGAGGTACTTAGAGATATGGTTTAGCAGAGCACAGGTAAGCTTGGGGTCCATGATCTTAAAGGTCTTTTCCAACCCAGTCATTCTGTGATTCAGTGACTCACCCTGAAGGGGCAAGAGTCTCCATGAACAGCAGGTTTGTGACTGCTCCCATGCACCTACTTGGTTCAGGGGAAATCTCTGTTGTCCTGAATTCTGCAGATAAGCAGTGATGGACCTTATTAACTTCAGAAGGAACGCTTATGCATATGTGGTAATTTAAAATAGCTTTTAAAATGTTAACAAATGTATACCCCTTCCATACTAATCTTTCTCACCAAGGCTTATCAGTTGGTGCCTGATAACTTCTCACTGCTGCTCTCTAGCTCTGCATCCACGGAGCTGAGCAAGCTTATGGCTAAATGTGGACTGAAGGCAAACACCTAAAACTAACACAGCTCTCAGACATTAAGACTAAAGTAGCAAAAAATAGATTAGCAATAGATTGATCTGAAATAGATTGATCTGAAATGCGCAGCAGCACTGCTTTAAAAGTGTAAGTTTGTAACATTAACTCACTCACAAGACACATCTGTAATTGCAAGAGATCACTCAGTGTGATGATGCCCTGCTAACATCAGCCACACGTTTGTATGATAAACATTCCAGCATCAAGGCAATTTTTCTCTTCACTGTTTATATATAGTGATAAGTGACAATTAAGAGTCTCAGTAAGTTAATTAAACTTTCTGATTAAAAATATGCCAAAAGGAGAGGACTAACAGGGCATAAGCCTATGTTTAACAGCCAACAAAGCCAAACATGTTGCACTGCTCTTAGCTATGTGTGTATCTGAACTAAAAGCCAGCATTTCAAGGTTTAAGTATTCAGTATTATTTTGTGTTGGCAGTTATAAGAATTCATCCATTCTCATTTCTAAAAGCTTAGCAAGTGACCCAAGTATTTCTTATTTCTACCTAACAGAGAGAAATAGCTTATTTTACAATAAACAAGTCATCTTGTTTCAGAGATCAAATCATAACAATCCTGAAGCCCTGTTAAAAAAAAACCCAAAAAAACGAAAAACCAAAACCCACAACTCTATGTTGTCAACTTACTGGTGCAATAAGTTTAATTTCCATGATACCATGGACTAATCATTCCTTTATCAGTTAATGTTACACCCAAGCACTTCCCTGCATTGCAAGAAATACGCTGCATGGGAAGTAGGGTAGCCTACTTCTCTAACTTGGGAAGCCTACTTCCAACAAATCATAGCTGAAAGCAACTGACAAAGCAAATTAACTTAAAATGACAGGGCCTAGGATTTCATCCCATACTAACTTGGCAACAGCCTACTTTTTTTTCCTCCTTAACCCTTTAAGTGCATGTTACATAACCCTTACCACTGTTTTTTCTGAAGGGTTTCCAAAGGTTTTGGCTGCAAAAGCATGGGAACATTAATAGCCTCTTTACTCTATGTCCATCTCAACAGCTGACATCATGGAAATGAAGAATTAAAGATACTGCCTACTCTCATTAAAATTAAGCTATTGTAATTATTGCACTGAAACTACAACAAATACAAATTCCTTCCTAAACCTAAATGCCTATAAATTTGATTTATTAGAATATACAGCTAGCCAGGTAACTAATACACACACTCAGATATTGCAGAATGCATTATCTACCACTACACACTCTTCAGATTATTACAGAATGCATTAGCTACCATAAACAATTTATTTATCAAACTGAAGTCAGTTGCAGATGCCTAGCTTTTACGTGTACTCCCATGTTTTAAATGGCTATTCAACTGCAGTATTTACAGGCATACACAATTCACATACATCAGAATTTTAGGAGGGTTTAAAACTTTCCTTTTTCCTCCTTTCCTCACTTCTTATTGTCTGAACAGACAGCAAAGACCTAATTTGTCTTATCTCCTTTGCATTCCATAACACACTGAAAATTGAACAAAACATTGTTTTGGCTTTAAACGTAAGAAGTAAAGCCACCTGCTTCCCTGAATGAAAAGCTGTAAGACTGCAGTGCAACTTCTTGGATTTCAGCATCCACTTTAGGGCTACAGTGGTAAATTTAAAAGTCCAGAGACACCTAGGCAAGTCTGAAGGGCTTTGGTTCTCTTTAAATTTGTTGGAGGTAAAACTACATCATAGAAAGATGCGGTGTCAATGTTAAGCTCAAGAATCTGCTTCAGTGTTTTGATTTTCCTTTTAAATCTCAGTGTTGGAAACTCTAGGATTTACCAACATGACCATACCACCAATGTTATTAAAAGTCTGTTTCCAGCTCCAGTTAAAGTTGAATTTGAAAATCTGAGACACTTTTAGCTTTGGCATAATTTTTCCCGTAAGAACAAGCTCGCTCTTTCTACTCCACTCTTGACAACATTTATACCAATTTATATCACAGAATATAATTCTTTATTTACACAGTTCACTCCCTCCCCTGCTCCATCAGCAGGTTAATCTGTAAGGGAGAGAGGTTTTACAGATGAGCTCATGTAATAGCTCACTGCTACTGAAAGCAGCTGTCCATTCTCTCCCACTGGCACTCAGGCACTTTCAAGTCTTCTGCACACCAGCTTCAATATCTGTCCAGCCACCTCAAGCTCACAAAGCTGATTATAAATTTAAAAAAAACCAAAATTCTGGAAGAAAGCCCACCAAAATACCAAGAATTTATAATCTAATTCAGGTACAGCTAAACAGGCTCAGAAGATAAGACAGGCACTGGCAGCAGGGCAACCGAAGCATGTGTCAGCAGTGGAGTAAGCAAGAACAGCTCCTCCCTGGTCGCAAATTTGTCAGAACAACTTCCTCACAACAGCTGCCCCAACAATTCACCATCCAGCAGCAAACACATTTCCTACCTGCACCATGTCACCTGCTACGCGGCAAACACAACTAGGAAGAATGAGTAAAGCAACCAACAGAACTACTGCTTTTGATAACACACCCTGCCCACCTCCCAAAAGTTTCCCATTTTAAGCCAGTCAGGACCTACTAAGAGACACGTTTCAATCCCTCCTAGCTCTAGCATTACCCTCTCCTTTTTCTGTTTCAAGGTGTGGCCTTTTCCCAGGCTGTTCTCTTCCACCTGGAAATCATACAGCAGAGTTTTTTAGCATTTGGTTTTGGTTTGTTGGGTTGGGATTTTTTTTGAGATATTTAGAGCTGTTTCATGAAACTATCAGATTTGTTTGTGTAAGGGTTATGGCCAAAAAAAAAAAGAGCAAGCCACCCTATCTCACTTCTTCTCTTTAACATTTAAAGTTTTCATTTTGAAATACAGATTTTCATAGTTTCCCTTAAAAATAGGAAATCCTTACAAACATTGGCCAAATATTCACATGGCACTTAGGCAAACTTTTGGAACAGTGGTGCACTGAGGGAAGCTGTTTAAAGATGTGATCTTACGACAGCAGTTCATTATTTCTACCTCTTCACCCTCAGTGGCAAGGTAAAGGAAAAGGAACCTACATAAAAGCCAAGCAGAATAGAGTTGGACTTGAAAAATGAAGTGCCACAAGACAGTAAATGCATTAGAAAAAGCAAACCTGGGTTTGCCATTATTAACATCACAGTGTTTTCTCTATCTGTCTCTTCATTTGAAGGTGGCTTTATAAACAATGAAAAAAAAGATGCTAAGGAGCCCTGTGAGGAATTATGAAAATGTCAGTCTCATTCAGTTTTCAGAACCAAAATTATTTTCACGTGGCTTTACTGTATGTATTCCACAACATGTAAGAGGAAATACACTTTGTCCATTCTGCCAAATGGCACATTGTGGGGTAACTGCCCTTCATTTACCATGGAGACAGTCTTTGACAAACACATACAAGAACAAAAAAACCAAAACTAACCACACAACTAACACTATTGTTCACCTCAGAACAACCTCAACTAGCTCTTCTTCCCTTCACTAAGGAAGTCGTCATTTACCTAGGCAGGTAAATGACATCCTGATTTTTCTCCCATGTGAAAACAAGGAAGCATAAACGTAGCAGATGGCGTCATTCCTTATCTTAAGCCTAAAGGACTAGAACAGCATACCCATTCTGGTTCATCTCGAACCCCCAAGTGTGACATACCTCCATATAGTTATGCTTAGCATTAACACACACAGACTGCTAAACAATGTGAAACAGAGACCTGGTGTCTAATGAGACACCACCTTTATGAAGGGGTAAAAGTATGAACTCGTAACTAGAATCCTGGGGCAGGAGGGAACTGACCAGCCAAGTCAACACTGCAACAAATGTTTTACAACATGTCCTTCACTGTGAATTTAAGGAAATCCATTACATCCAAGGAAATCCATTACATCCAAGATATTCAGAAGACTGCAGCTATGGATGTTGAAAATGCTTCTCTTTTAGTTCATTTTTCCTGTTATTTGTTAGAAACTCCATTAATAAAAAACACCATTCAGAAATCAAACTTTCCAAGATTCACTTGTGAAGAGGTTTCACAGAGCACATCGAATTCTTTCCCTCTAGAGAGAGCACCACTGTTCTGACATGCTCCACGATGACATTTTCACAAGACAGAGCTGGCCAATGTAAGGAACTTCTTTGCCTTCTTGCTTCATTATAGAAAGCACAGTTAAAAGTTTGCTATGTAATTCTAGAACATCCCTTTCAGAGGTGGTAGAAAAAGAAATACTGTTTTCAAATATTACATATAAATACCAAAAAAATAACTAAATGTAGCATGTATCACTAGGCTTTAGGCTAGCATCAGCATATTGCCTGGGGCTGTAGTTCATCATATAAATCTAAACAAGCTCATAAGCCTTTTCAAGAAAGGTACCTCGCAGAAGGTTGTCCTAAAACTGAGGGTGGATGTGCAAGGAGGAAAACAAAGGTGGAGAAGAAAACACTATTAACATCTGTCTTTTCCATCCTGTTTTTAAACAAGCCACACATGGTCTCTACTCAGTTGATCACCAACAAATTGTGGAAACAAACCAAAAACTGTGGCTTTGCTAACATGTGCTTACAGCTTGTACCTGGCTGTATGATTTAAAAGTCATGGAACAAAGTAATGGAAGGATTATTACAAGTGGCCGAAAGAATACTTAATGGCTTTTTCAGCTATGGTGTTGGGGGTTTTTTTGTGCTGGGCAAGTTTTAGAAACCTGCAAGCAAAGAAGAAAGGGAAGGGGGAAAAAAGGCATTAAAAATTATCAAATCCTATCTGAAACACTTTAGAAATTACATGCAACTCGAAAGTCAGAACGGTGTTTTCCTTATTTATAGTCATTCCCACATTACAGTGACATTTAACCTTCTCCTTTGCTGGAAGAGAAATTGCTCCACCAGGCAAACTTGAGAAAATGTTGATGTTTATTTCGCCTGAGCAGGTGATAGTCAAAAGCCCTGTGGAAGCCAAGCGCCTTGGAGCCTGTGTCCCAAAACCTTCCCCAAGAAGCAAGTTTGAGAATTCCAGTCAGCACAGGTTACTTTAGGGGCATCTAGTGCCAACACAGAGTTTCTTCTGGTGGATGTCTTTGATGGGTTCCCTGACAGGGAGCAGACAGCTGACCAGCCAGAACAGACAATGCCCAACTCTGACAATGTTCCAATGCAGTAGTCACGGCAAATGACGCTTCCAGGTTTGTCCAGCACTGTAGCTTGGAAAGGGCTGATACTGCATGCTAACCACTAGAACCAGATGAGTTGTACCTAGTGCAGTCAGAGACATACAAATGCACACACACACACACTCCTCCCCACCCCACCCCCCCCAAAGTACAAGTTCTGATCCTGACCAGTAATTCACGACAAACCAAGGATGAAAGACTGGCCATAGGAGAAAGATTGACAGCCCTATAATCAAGTTAACTCCAGAGAATTCTGCTAATTATGCTTATATCAGATTTAATTTACTCAGATGAACTTCAGAGTCAGTGCAGAACAGCTGTATAATTCATGTCATCTGCCAGGATCTACAAACTATTTTCTAGATAAATATGAGCACGTGAAGCCTGCTGAAAAGCAAAAAGAAAACAGACCCAATAGCTGGCATTTCCTCTCTGTTACTAGAAGTGTAAAACATCAGGCTAACAGTGTTTGAACCCCTGCCACAAGGGAGAAGAATTTCCTGTGCCGTAGATACAGTGCTGGATACAAGCACACTTCCTACAAAACAAGGCAGTCTAAGATTAATCTTTATAAAGGCATGCTAACTAGAAGGCTAACCATGCTGAAATTACCATAGCATATAAATGTGTATATTCAGTCCACTACAGAAAAAATTCCTCTCCCTTTCACAAAAAACTTAGAACACAAACAACAAAAACACCCAACAAACAAAACCAGAAAAAATTCCCCGTCGCTGATACATAATTGAAGTTCACGCAGAACGTGTGTCCTCTACATAAGACTTCTGCAAGCAACCCACAGAGAAGGCTCAAGTCAGATCAAGGAACTCATCTGGAATTTATAACCAGGTCCTGACCTTAAGGCCAAGCAGCCTACTACATTTCTTGGCCAAGCCTCTTCAAAGATGATGCAGGAACTGTAAAGCCTGAAGGGAAAGAAAAGGAGACGGTGGGAACAGGATGCCTGTAGACTAGCTGAAGATTGTGGAATTGTTCTTCAAGTGCAGTGTTTTGCAATCACCTGGCATGGGAGCATCTAGGATTCCTAATTCCTAAACTGCAGATGTGACTTAACAACCATAGACAGGAACATAGCCATTTGCAAATCTTGACTCATCGATACCACGAACGGCTTTCCCAGACTTGGGGGCAACAGTACAGGAAAGCTCTGTCACACACAGGTGCCAAGGCACACTTTACCATGATGTTATCACACCCAACTGCTGCATCTGGAGGACTTGGGGTTTTTTTGGAACTGTACCATGACCTAGAAGCCCAAACCAGTATCCCCAAACCCTGTATTTGTTCTCAAATTCCAGGGACAGGCATCCTTGCACTTCTCTAGCACAGCAAAGGGAATCAGAAAGGGAGAAGGCAACCATGCATGCTCTTCCTCTCTGTAAGCAGCAGGGTCATCCAGCTGGGGAGCTCCATGTAAGATTAAATACATTGTACACCTTTGCAGCCCTGGGTGGAACCCAGGGTGGCTGGAGCACAGGCATTCATAGTTCACAAGATGAAAATTGCAATAAAAGAACGTACTATGTTAGTCAGATACAGGTCTCACACTTAAAGCAAGCCACACTTGCTCCTCTCTTTTATGCTTTTAATAAATGATTTGTTCTTGGCAAGAAACTATTCCTTGCTGTCTAAGAGGAAATTCTATTTCTTTTATCTTAATAAAGTTATTCTGAAACAAAGTATTTCCAAGCACAGACATTTAGATTCTGTTAGGGGGCTGCTAAAAGTGCAAGAAACGAAATTACCATTACTTTTGCTTATCACATAGAATATCTACAAACAAAAATCCATGTAATCTTCACGTAATACACCACACAGAAGGAACTATGGAGGATTCAGATCCTAGAGAACAGTACAATGGAGCAAACTGACTCCAAATATCCAAAATTCCTGTGCAGCTAAGAAGCAGGTCGTACACATGCAAACGGAATCCTGTAATATAACATGGCCACTAAACAGCTTTAAAACGCTTAACTGCAGTTAAAGCAGATACTATTAACTGATCCAGCTCAAGGCTCCTCAGCAGCACCGATTAAAAAGAAGTTATCCTGCTACACCTCTGAGGTAACACAAATCAGGTGACAGCAAACTAAAACAAACAAAAAAACTGCAAAAGGAATACACTGTAAAGCATATGTATGATGCTGGGCTGAGTTGAGGTTATTTTACAGAGGGAACGTCATAGTTTCTTTCTCATCTGGAGCCCCAGAAAGAAGTATAGGCAGCTTGCTTAGGAAGCCACCACAACTGGTTTGCTTAAGGAACTCCACAGTCAGTTATTTTGACACGAACCCAAAAGTTTCCCAAGAAACTCAAGCCAGTAGATTCCTGTGAGCTTACCAGCTTTTGCCCAGTTAAAGTCTTACAGCACTTCAATAAGCACAACTGTTGTATCTACAACAGTGATGCAAAACAAAAGGTTCGGGCACTGCTCAACAAAACTGCACTGAGCATGCACAGGCATCTGGTAGTGCATTACAACCACAGTTAGGAGGTTCAATCACTGCAACTCACCCAGCATTAAGTACAGCTTAATTAACCAAACCCAAATAAAGGACTGGGCTCAGGCAAACTGGTTAGTGTAATAATATACTGCTGGTTTCTTAAAAACAAAACAGACAAGCTGAAGACCTTCGTTTGCATTGGCTTATCAAGTAAATTGTGTGGCAATTAATCAAAACTTCCCATTGGTACCAAGCCACGCTTACATTCTTCCACTGTTCTGCTCAAGGCAAAGACAGTTCTATCTTGCTTTTTTATAAACAGTGTGCCATTGTCTATCTACCCAGTCTTAATTACATTTCGGCAGACCAGAAGCAGATCTCTCCTAACATTGTCCAGCATATGACAACACTTCATAATAGAAAGCCAAGAAAACCTCTTCTTCCAGTGTTTACCTTCAAGAGACAAAAACACATGCTCCAATCCACCTTAGTCACCCTAGAAATAGCTCAAAACATTCTCTGCCAGTACATTCAGGGGATCTATTACTTTTTGCTTCTGGTACGGACCTCCAAAGCTGCATTTAAGACTTCAGCACTCACCAGCTCCATCAAAGGAGCGAAACTAGCATTCAAAGAACACGTGCAATTCAAAGTCAGAAGTCTGGTGAAGTTTGTGGTTTGTTGGTTTGGTTTTTTTCTTGACAGTTTCTCTCTCTCTTGCCCACATAAGAGCAGTTTTAGGTAGCCTTTTGGTTTTATCTCCACATATATCCCCATTAAACCAACTGTGTATGTCATTTTCCACTTAAGGAAAGATGTGTTTGTTTTAAAAAAAAACCAACAACCTAGAGCAGCTTAAAAAACAAAGCGTTTGATAGCAAGGAATCTGAGCACACCAACTGCACGTCAAAATTTAATACAAGTATAACTCCCTGATCTTCTGTGCCTTCACATTCACATTTACTTCAGAGATGAAGTATTTTTTGCATTTTCAATTAATGAAGTGAAAACTAGCTCTGCCGGAGGTTTTAACTAGCTTACCTACTGAAGACAACCGGGAAAAGTAGTCTCCCAGAATCTTTATTGCCAGAAGTAGTACTTGTAACTGAAAACTAAAGCCGTTTATTTAAATGTTCAAACTGAGTTTGCACCGCTCGATACTTTATCAAGAAGGGAAAAAAAAGTGATCAACAGAGTGCGAAAGAAGCCTTAAGATAACCTTCTCCCCCACGTCGCTTGTGCAGCTTTCCTACTATTTCACAACACTTGAAACCTATCTTCCAGCTCAAAAAGAGACGCCGTTTGCCTAAGATCTCACCCCGATTACCTCTGACTTAACATCAAGACCGGGGCGTGACTCGGCTACGGGTACGAAATACCGACAGAGAAACACCTCTCTCCTTCTGCTGCACCCACTTTCTTAATCCGCGGCACCTCCGGCGGCTTTCCCAAAGCTATTTTACGTAGGGCTTTCACAGCGGAGGCCAGGTCTTGCCCGGCACCAACCGCGATGCCGCGGCAGGTTTGCCGCGGGCATCCCTGCGGCCGCCGCGCCCCCCGGGCACTGCCCTGCGCCCCGCCACTCAAAGTCGCGCCCAACGCGCTCTGAGTGAGGAGAGCTCCTCCGCCCTTTAGCGCAAAATTAAATAAATGAAATTTAAAAATAAATTTTAAAAAGAAAAAAAAAAAGCCCGGGCGACCTCAGGCAGGCGCCCTACGGGTTTTGAAACGTTCGCACCCGCAAACCTCCGTCAGGCTTGCCGCCGCCGCCGCGCAACAAGTGAGATGGCGGCCGGCGCCGCAACCACCCACCCCCCGGGGGCAGCCCAAGGGCCGCCGCCAGGCATCACGAGCGCCGCGGGGCCCCGCAACCCAACCCGCGCCGCCGGGCCGCGCACCTCTGAGGCGCGGAGGGGGAAACTGACGCCCGCCTGCCCTCTCCTTCCCTCCCCCTAGGGAACTCGGCCACCTCCGAGAGCCCCTTCCCGCCCGCGGCGGGCACTCACCCACTGGCTGCTGAAGTAATCCAGCCCCTGGCAGATGAGGTGGGCGGCTTGGGCCAGCAGCACCTGCACGCCCAGGGAGCTGCCCAGGCAGTAGAGCCCGTAGAGCAGCGGCCCCCCGGCGCCCAGCAGCAGCAGGAGCCGCCGCCACCGCAGCACCTGCTCACCCAGAGCCTCCACCCCGTAGTTAGCGAAGCAGATGGGGAGGAGGAGGGCGGCCAGGAGGACGGGTGTGCGGGAGCGGTGCAGGCGGCCGAGCCAGCGGCGGCCCAGCGCCGTTAGGGAGCTCTTGAAGGGGTGCAGGAAGGTGCCGCAGAGCACAGCCCACAGCAGCGGCCGCAGGAAGGCCTCCAGGATGAAGTAGACCAGGACGGCGGCGCCGCAGCACAGCCCCGCGAACAGCAACGCCCCAGTGTTGTAGAAGGCCTGCTTTATCGGCTTCTCCAACCGCGGCAGCGACATCCCTGC
>VZTU01008498.1:208711-230333 GCA_013400835.1 Zapornia atra | reverse complement strand
CGCGGAGAAGCGGCCGGGACTGTCGGGGGCTGTAGTGCCGCCGTGCGGCTCTGGCCACAGGCGTGCTCCCAGCCCGCCGGGCAAGGATGCTGGGAAATGTAGTTCCGTGCGGGAGGGCAGTGCGCCGGGCTCCCTCCGCGGCACAGCCCACCGGAACGGGATGGGAAGGGGGTGATGTGTGTGCTGGCGGTTCTTTATCCCGTCGCTCCCGCTTCGGGAGCGCGGGTGTAGCCGGAGGCTTTCCATGGCCGTCGCTGCTTTGGCTGAAGAAGGCTGCTGGGGGCTGGAGCCTGAAAGAGAGCATCAGCCCCCCTCACGTCTTCACTCGTGCCAACAGCGGGGCCTGCCGCAGGAACGCGCCCGTCCCGGCTGTGGCGCTGGTCTCCGAGGGCTGGAAACATTGGGGAATTTGCAGCCTCATCGCAAGGCAGGGAGCAGGACTGGTTCGGCAAGCTAGCGAATTTTGACCTGTTGGAACGTGTTCTGGCATCCCATTATTTAACAAGGAAGCACCTGTGCTTTTACTGGGAAATGGGCCCGCTGGAAAAGTGGCTGTTCTGGGGGTGTTTATTTTACACCTGGCATGTCTGACGTTGTGTTGCATCCAATGGGTTTTGCAAATGATCCGGAGAGGAGCTGATTTCCTGCACCTGGCGTACACCACGGCTGGCGTTCCACATCCACGCGTGAAGGCAGCATCTGACCTTTCACTGGGGGTATAAATAAATGCCCTTGTAACGAGCAGGCTCGGTCTGAAACAAGTTTTGGGAGGACTGTGAGATTTGAACTAGCTCAGTGCTGACACTGCGCTGTTACCCCTTTGGTGGTTTAACACCCCCTTTCCCGAGGTACTAACGCTGTCGCTAATGCTACCATAAAACACCCGGGAAACCTTCCTCCTGAGTGAGAGATGCAGCGTATCCTCTACACCGTATGATGGAGGCTGCATACCTCCGAACATGTGAGAATTGGGATATGGGAATCTGATTTTTTAATTTTTATTTTTAAGAAGGTCTCTTCCAACCCAAACCATTCTATGATTCACGTGCCAGTTTAACATTACACAACTTCATGGCAGATTTGTGTCCACCAGGATGTTTGTGGAGCATTCCTTGCATGATGCAGATGGTCTAAAAGCTGAAATTACTCTGAACACAATAGCTTTTAACTTGTAAAATAAGAGTATGACTCTTCATAACCCAGCTTTTAAATGCAGACCAACGTAAAGATGAGACTATAGCTGAGACCTATCCCTAACTTCATCCCAAGGAGAGAGTTTTCCATTCACATCCTATAACCATGTTTCATCCATATAACCATAGGTATGGCTGGGACCAGCTGGTTTCCTACAGTGTTTGCATTGTGGCCCCGACTTTTCCATGCCACAAAGCCTTTCCTCCCAGTTACACACATGTTCGTGCTTACAGAGGTCCCTCTTGGCTCCGGCAGCTCTTTGTTTTTGGTTGCTGAACAGGTCACGTGTAGGTTTGACAAAGTGCTTTAATTTCATGCAGTGGAGGTATTTAAGGACCTACAGGTACCTTGTTTGATCCTGAAGGCAATGAGGCATTGCAAGCAGTTGTCCATATGAGAAGCTTTTATTGAACCTTAAAACGATACTGTCACTCACTGCTCTTTGATCAGATAGATCTGCCTCTTGGCAGCGTGTTGAAATAGGTAACAAGCACACATCGCTACCTGAACCCTTCCTCTTCAGTTCCCGCAGGCCAGAGGAAGCATGCCAAACAGAGACTCTGATGGCTCATTATAATACATTTATTGCATTAAAGTTCAATTAGCAAGTGTCAATTAGCAAGTGTCAATTAAGATTTATATGGGGGAGTTGAGAGTACAAATCCTTCTGTTAAACAGAGATGCCAGCAAATCAAATCTTCATAGGCACATCCTTATTCCTTTGATTTTTCTTAACAGATTCAGGCAGTCATGTTCTTCAGGAATAGAAATTGATGTCACCTCTTTGACTGGAATGAAGCTATAAATATTGATTTACATAAGCTGAGGATTTGGTCCCTACTGTAGACAAACTTTCCTTCCCAATTCTGTGTTCCACTATTCATTATAAACAACTAAACATACAATAAATAAAATTTTTAAAACCCCACAATCCACAATGAGACTCCTAACTCATGTATTATCACAATGTGAACACTCAAGAACACGGACATGAGCATAAACACCATAAAAACAGTCTCTGAGGTGACAGCTGAGGGAGGATGTGTGACCTCAAGCCCTGAACACTTAATTCCACAACAGATTTCAAACAGTGATTGCAGCTTTAACAGATGGTTTCATTTAAAATTTCATGGAAGTGTTACGTGATTTTATATTAGATGCCAATTTAGGCATCAGTTGCACTGATATGATGTGGTTTAGGCATTTTTGAGAAATGGCCAAAGAGAAGTAGTGCACTTCAGGATCCTACACTACCAGAAATTTGCCGACAGTTTCTTCTATTAGTAATTTTTCAAGGGTGAAGAGGGCAGCAAAGGAATGCTTTTGTGTCGATGCAGAAAACACGTTACGTCCCCAAAAGTCCACATGTGGTTAAGTACTGATGGTCCTCAGTGCTCTCCTATGGAGAGGGAGATAAAAAATGAGGTAATAACTAGAAAGAAACGAGAAGTTTGCAACTTATGTCTGCCCTTGCACTAGCACCTGAGTTTGTGCATCAAACTGAAGCTTCTTGATCTATGATTCTTGAGTTCCCTTCAAGATACCGCAGTCACTCCTAGTTCTTATTCACTTGATGTGCAGCCAGCATAGCCCAAAGATACAAGATGTTTTACATGTGATACCAAAATACTGAGGACTGAGGTGGCCAAGGAGACAGACAACGCCGGCAGCAACAAGTTAATCATGATTTATACCTGAAATAACCACATGAAATTATGAAATAACTCAGTAACAAAGCCACAAGGTGTCAGCAGTGGCCTGCGTATTTAGAAAGTAACTCTAGCCCTGCTTGAGACTTTATGTTTGTTTTAACCTGCATTACTGAACACTTGTCAACATTCTGTTTTGCTTAATCTCACTTCATTGGTTCACCTTACTTTAATGAAAAAGTAATATCCTCTTCAGATGAATGAAAAATACTCCATGTAAACTACTACAGTTTCAATAGTAGCGGGACTAGAGGGACAAAAACCATCATTGAGGTTCATTGTAACTCTAGGTCATCAGCACATGTGTTCTGGAGTGAAAAAAACCCCGCATTTTATGCAGATTAACTGCTAAAATGAGATGACTCCAAATTAAACATTGTTCACAAAATAGTGGTAAAAAGAAAACGAAAAGCAGGGAACAGCATCTCTGTTTGTACCCAGTGATTATGTCAGTAACTGACTCCATGGCAGAAATGACCTTGTTCAACACCTCAGTTAAAGTATATGGTGTTATCAGCAGCATTATGTTTGAATGACTGACACAGAAGACCAAGAATCGTCTTCGGTTAGCAAGGGGAATGCAATGCAGGGCGATACGGCAGGGCAGTCAATAGCAACAGCACCAAGGAGTTCACTCAGCGGACCTGCCTGCAAAACACAGCACCAGTCAGACCTTGGGACGGACAGAATCCCAAGCACCGTCCTGCAGTCAGCCCACACGGTAGCTGTGTGTGCGGAGCAAGGATACACAGTGGTTAGAGTAACTCAAGAACATTTTGGCCTCACCAGGTTTGTGACAAAGTGCCTTACCATCCATCACATGTTACACAGCACGAGACAAACAGAATATAACTAAAGACCCTCTATTGCCTATATTTAAGGCTTCGTGATCGCTTGGGTAGTGCACAAGTAGCTGATGCTCAGGAGGCCCATTCTTTCTTGTAGCCTGCAACTGCAGGGTAGCAATACTGCAAACACAAGGAACAGAGCACTCAGTGTAAGAGCACTGCATTTCTTGGTGCCTTGAGCTACCTCAGTCCACTAGCAAGGAAGTAAAGTGTCTGCTCATGCCTGAATGATCTCAGAAACTGTAACATCCCCGTTTGAGAGGCTTCTGCAGCCGCTTTTGCTTGCTGAGTATTACGGGAGTTCCTCTGCTCTGTTCTCAACCTCTCATAGAACTGCATCTATGGAGCATACAAACAGGAGGGGAATCAACTTTTTAAAAGGGTAGATGATGGCAGGAAAAGGGGGAATGGACTAAAGCTAAAGGAGGTGTTGCAGTTTGGTGTAACTGCTGCTTCAGTGGCTCTTGTAGGCTGCAGTTACAGCTTTCTGCAAGCCCCATGTTTTGAAAAACACTGGTACATTCAAGGCCAAATTTGAGACCAAGCCTATCAGAGCTGGTCATAGCGCCTCTGTGAATCACATATAGGAGAAAAAAACTGCTGGCAGGTGCACTTTGCCACCGGAGCGGGAGTGAGAAGATGTAACAAGCTGCACAGACTCCAAGGCCAGGCCCGCAGGAGGGGGGAGATGAAGAATGTGAAGAGAAAGTTTCCCCTGCAGCTCGTGGTGGAGTCCATGGTGAAATGGGTGTCCCCTCGAAGCCCATGGATGAGGACGGGGAGCAGAGACAACTATGCCCTGTGAAGATTGATCCACGCCTCAGCAGGTTTGCCAAGGGACTTGTGACTTTGCGGGTGACCAGGCCGGGGGGTCTGGACCCGGACGTCAGCACCCTATGGAGGGGAGAGTCCTGCTGAGAGGCCTGTGGTGAGGGGATGACTCCCCGATAGAGAGGACTCACGCTGCAGAAGGTCGTGGACACGACTCTCGCGTGGGTGGGACCCCACGGTGCCGCAGGGGAAGGGTGTGTGTATGTGGAATGCCCCCCCCCCCCAGCTGAGATGGAAGACAGCTTGGGAGGAACGGACTGAAACCCCTCACTCTCCATTCCCTGCCCCCCCTGTACTGCGAACGGGAGGGAAGAAGGGAGCGAATCTCTGATTAAAGTCATGAGTGCGAAGAGGCGAGGGGTGGGGGGAGGAAGTAGAAGTGATAATATCTGGGGAAGAAAAGCAGCTTGTTGGGAATCACCGGAACCCCACTGCCCATTCCCTGCCCCTCCCCGCGCCATGTTGGGGGGGGAAGAAGGGAGTAAAATCGGGATGAGTTTTAAGTTTGCTAAGAAGGGAGGGGTGGGGGGAAGGTGCCTGAAGACCTGGCCGCTTCTTATCTCGTTCCGGTTCACTGGGTGTATTAGTTGTATTAAGTAGTAATAAATCACTTTTTCTTTCCTTTATTCTGTGCTGTGTCTGTTTTGCCCATTGCACTAATTGGAGAGTGATCCCTCTGTCCTTATCTCAAGTCCTAAGCCTCCCAATATCTATTTTCTCCCTCTTTTCGGCTGAAGGGGGGAGTGAGCGAGCGGCTTGGTGGGTATTTGTCCTTTGGTTAGGGCCAAAACCACCACAGGAGGGAAGGTTTAGTTTAGATATTAGGGGGAAGTTTTTTACAGAGAGAGTGGTGAGGTGGAACAGGCTGCCCAGAGAGGTGGTGGATGCTCCGTCCCTGGAGGTGTTCAAGGCCAGGTTGGATGGGGCCCTGGGCAACCTTGTGTAGATCCAGGCCTGGAGGTTGGTGGCCCTACCTGTGGCAGGGGGTTGGAACTCTGTGATCCTTGGGGTCCCTTTCAGCCCAGACCATTCTATGATTTTATGATTCTGCAAAAGCCTGTGCTGACTGCTTCAGGAGCTGCTCTGCCTGGCCAAGCAATGGGGCAGTGATGACAACAGGTAAAGAACACTCAAGTATGTAATACTGGCAGCTTGCTTATAGTTGCATCAAAGGGATTACAAAACCACAGCATAGAGGCCACCACAGGAGCCTCTACATTCTACTTACCTATAGTAAGTGACGACTGGGTTAGTACTTTGTTAAAATGCAGGCGATTACATTTATTTACAGCTTCACTGTGATTCTGGTGGTGAGAAAAACACAGCCCCCCACATCGGTTAATTTGCTACTGTCACCAGACTCATTGACTTAAATGGAGTAGCTCAGGGTAATGAATGACCATGGCATAGGGAGGAACTGTTGACACAGGGCAGCAGCAGAGACTTTAGCCTCACAGAGACCTTCCCTCCCCCTTTTACAAATGCCATACCACACATTTTCTTAAAAGGCTTTTATTATAACAGATTAATAAATATCATTGTCTGTCACTGTCAAATAGCTAACAAGGCTCACTTGAACACCAACATTTAGTATAAAACAGATGTTACAAAGCAGTATTTTAGGGCATGCACTGATTGTAAAGGAGTCCCGTAGGTCACCAGAATTTCATTATGTTTTCATTCAGTGTTACTTTTCTGAAAAGACTACTGCATAAACACAGAATCTAAGTTTGATGATTACTTCTGGACTAAAAAAAAACCCAGATCTGCACTCCTACCCACCCAAATGCTTATCGACTTTACGTGGATACTGGGTACTGGCATACAGAACAAAGCCTAGCATAAAGAATGCAGAACAGCACTTAGCACTATAGCTACAAGTTGCTTATTTCTATGTTTTATCTATGTATTTGTGTCAAGAACGCTGAACAAAGTCAAAAGGTAGAGATGACTTGTCGGGTTCAACCATTACACTTCATAAAATACAAAAGAAAGTGGCAAGAGTTAACATGGTTACAACAGTCTGCTTACTTGCAAAGAACTTAAAGCAAACCAGACCTCAGGATATATTAATCAGAAATGCCAAGGCATAGCAGGCATCTGTTTTAACCTAAACAGTACTCATGATGCTTCAAATACGCCAACAAAATATATCTGCCTAAGTAAAGGCTGGGGACATCACACACAAACATCAAGGTCCCACTCTTTTTTTTCTAACTAGTTAATAGGTTTGGAATTTCATCTTTGACTATCTGTGTTAAGACTTGAATGACACTCACAGCTTTAGAGAAAATCAATTGTGGTAATTTTTCTATTTCAGTTTTTCTTATCACCTGGTTTCTTATCACCAGCTGTGAAAAACTGAAAAAGAGATACATGCTTTCTATGTGAGCAGTCCAGCATTTCAGAAGCTTTTGCACTTACTAAGATTTTTTTCCTCCTATATTTAAATATAGCATCCGTGCTTCCTTTCCTATTATCCTAACACTCTATACAACAGTATTTTCTTGATTTACTGAATTTCTCCTTGTTTCATTTTGTTTGGAAATAAAAGAAGTAAAACCACTAATTTGAGGCTAATTTTTGTACTGAAGAAGGTGACAAAAAGTTCATATATAAAACCTGCAAACATAATATCCTAGCAGGCAATATCTCAGGTTTCTATACATTCTTCTGGATCACTCCACCCCCCCAAAAAATGAGTCGGGAACGTGTCAGATTCTGAGGTTTGTCTTCTTTTAGCTCTAAAGCAGAATCTACCCTTTTGTTAACTCTCTTATACAATTCTCAAACTAAGACACACACACACAAATACCTTCAGCAAAATTACACTGCATGAATATTAACTCAGCAGAGAATATTTTTAATTAATCTTAACTTTGCAGATTACTGGTGTGAAAAATTAGCAAGAATACTTTTATTCCCTGCCATACAACCGAAGTGCATTGTTCCTTTATTTAGCCTTCTACTAATACCATCTTAGGAAACTGAACCCAATGATGTCAAGAGAGGGATGTGAAACTAAATTAGGCAACACGTTGCAATCAGTAATTACCCTAAAACGTTCAGTGCCCTGAATAGGCATCGGAGCCATAAAAGATTTTCATGGCACTTTTGAAAAATCCAATTGCTTCTTTAAACATGTAAACATGAATTTGAGTAAGTATCGTTTAGGAAGAGCTCAGAAAAGTACTGCTACCAGGTAATTCTGTAACGAGCACCCTGCCTTTACAGACAGTTTCCTAAGAGTGCCATAAAGAAGTTCACCTTGTAAAGACATTGCTCAGTAGCCTCTGATTGCCTAAAACTAGTCTTTATGGAGTGGCAGCTGTTCTAAAATGTGGTCTGTGGAGTCCTGCACATATTCCAACCTCATGTGTAGTTTGAAAGAACATTCCTATGTAAGTAAGAAATGCAGAAATAGAATGACTGTGAAGCTGCATCACAGGTTGGACATTAGGAAAGGGTTCCTTGCTGAGAGGGTGTTCGGTCACTGGAGCAGGCTCCCTGGGGCAGTGTTCATGGCACCAAGCCTGTCACAGTTCAAGGAGCATTTGGATGACAGTCTTAGTCATATGGTTTAGTTTTAGGTAGTCCTGCGAAAAGCAGGGAGTTGGACTTGATGTTCCTTCATGGATCCCTTCCAACTTGAGATAGAGATAGTCCATGAGTGCAATTCAAACTACTCAGCAATCAACCATATCCCCCCCCAAAAAAAGCCCCAGCCAAACGTGCCCCTTTCCTTATGGCAAGTTCATGCCATTGCCAATTGAAATCACAGATTTTCAAAGTAATGTCTTTCCAATCTGCTTTTTCACACCCATCAGCCCCACAAGCTGCACACGTTCTCCTTGACATTTCAAAATTACAGCTTTTGCCTATCTAAACCCAAATTAGATAAGTTAAATAACCAAGTTAAACCGTACATAGTTGCTCCAAACTCACTGTAAAAAAAATCACTCAAGTGATTATTTCATACTAATAAAATGGGTTTAGAAAAGGGATGTTTACCTAAATCTTACTCTGCATCTGCAAAAGTCAGACACCTCCACAGATAAATTGCATGGCAGTAACTAGATATGAAAAAAAAAAGTGGTAAAAAGTTGACATATGGTCAACAAATATATAAGTTATTTTGGGTTTTGATTAATTTTTGTACTTGGGAAATAGAGATTTTCTTTAATACGTTCCAGTCAGATCCTTATCTGTGCTGGGCGGGCTGTGGGAGCACTGCTTTAAGCCCTCACACACCGCTACATAAATAGTGATAATGAAATTTTAATTAGGGAAATAGACAATGTACAGTGAAATCTGTTGAGAACAGATGCAGAGCCTCCATCCTTTCGATATTTCAACTGCTGCAGCACTAGTCTGTAAAGCAGCCAGTGAGCAGGTACATAGTCAAGGCCCTTACACACTTAGGACCTGCCTAAAACCTAAATTCTCATTCAAGTCAGACTCTGTTCCATTTACATTAAGTAATAGCTGCATGTGATTGAAAGTGCCAGATGTGCTCTCCCACATGTAAGCTCACACAAAAATAGGAAGATGCCAAAACCATTAGTGTCTTCCTCATCATTCAGCCTCTCCACTCTTCTATCCCAAACTAATGGAGGTCACCTGTGCCTCACAGTATAGCATTCAAGCAGGTTGCTTCGCTGCTCGTTACGTGCTGTGGAGTCAGGGTTGAAATGGAGGGTGCCAGTTCATGGAAGTTACACGCACACACAGGTCCACAGGGCACCAAAACCCCCTGTAATCTTTACATGTGTTTCCACTTGTGTCATAAATCTAAGGCTCCCTACAAAGTTACACTTCATATAAAATACTAGCACTCCCACAATAGGTATTTCTGAACAGAGGTGATACTAGACCTTCTGTAAATGTGCGAAATACATGTGTCCTTCTCCTAAAGCTATTGCCAAATACTTTTCTTTGGGGAAGCTATTTGGAGATGTTTAAAAAAAAAAGGGGGGAGGGCAAGTACACTTGCTACACATCAGTGTGTCAAACCAAGGAGTCAGAAAATGCAACATAAATGCTGACAAAAGTTACAAAGTTTGTATATAACCTTGACTGCTGCCTCTAGAGCACAGCGTGGTGCAAACTTCCATTGGGCCCAGAGAAGATCACAGAGACCAGACAGACTATCCTCTAAAAGAAGAGTAACTTGCTGCTTTGTAAATGAGAGATGCTCTTGATGAATGGGAAAGTAAGGAGAAGAGAGACAGAGAATAGGGAGACCTGCTTCTTCTCTTAAACCTACAGCAGTCATTTACCTACAGATAACTGGAGTATCATCAGGCACACAGATTTCTAACTGTGACCTGGATAACCACCAAGACAGCTGCGTGTCAGTCCTCCTTACCCACTAACTCCTCTTCCCTGCTAGGCTGACTTCTCAGGATCATCTTGCTAAAAAGAGTAAGGCATCTGTGGAAACGGAGACAGGACAGAGGCTAGTGACAAGGAGCTAGTGGCTTTTTGGAGGAAGACTAGACATTAATGCCTACAGTAGGAACACCATCCACAGTTTGGCAAAAGAAGTTTTAAGGGGTTTGGTGGAGGAGTGGGCCATGCTGTTCATTATTACATTTCATGGTAGTCACTGAGTACATGGAGGCAGCTTCAGGGCTCTTCTTAGTTCAGACCCAGGACCATGGTGCCTCAAACAAGTTTCAAAACCACTGCCTGGTGGCTTGATGATGTACACCACGATCCAGTCATTCTCTTAATCCCTGTGTCAAAGACTAGAAATGTCAGTGCCAAACATAACCTTGAAACCTTTTAACCCGATATGGGAGGTGGGTCCTCAGATTAGGGTGACCACAAGTGTTCATTTTCTTCCTATCCAAGTATTACCAAACCAATCAAGAAGGACAAGAAAGCCACAGAGGGATTTCAAACTTTTCTTGTCAATACATTCTCTTTCACACCCAGAGTATTTCCTTTATAACAACAGAATGCTGAAGAAAGCATCATCCAGTATCCAATGACATTATCAAATCAGCTAGGCTTTTTTTTTTGTTTGTTTGGGTTTTTTTGGGGAGAGGAGGTGAGGTGTGACTATATTAGCACTGAATATCTCACCTATACATAAAAATATACATAATTATTTCATGCCAGGGAACAAAAAAAGCTTCTTTCTGAAAGTCTATCCTCTCTGCTTATTTTTCTCTCTTTCCTATCCCACACATAATTAATGTCATTTCAGGCCTAACTTCTTTGTAGTAGGGTACCAGTCAGACACTACGATCAAAAAACAAAGTGCCTCTGGGATAGGCATTGTCACAAACATTAGCTGCTGATTTATCTTCCAACTGGCTTACAAACTTTAAGTATAAAGCATTCTAGCTAAGATGGACAGAGCGAGTAAAGGGAGATAATGTGGTTAATGTAACAAGCAATGAGAGCAACTGAATTTTGTTCCGCATGGAAGGAACAAAAGGACATTAATTAACACCTTATGGTCTTTGCCAGTACTATCTTTCTAATAAATAATCAAAGTTTGATTTCCAAAGGACACCCTACTATAAATGTTCACTTTCTGAACCCTGTACCTCTGTTTTAGGTCACCCTGCAGCAAGTAATTCTCAAAATGCAAGCTCTTTGGAAATGTGTTCTTTAACAGTTGCTCACTAGTAGGCACCATAAGGAAACTAAAAATCATTTGGAGGAGATGTCTGCCTCCTTTTCCAAATGAGACCTTTTCCTCTAGTTTGTGCTGGTACCTCTTAATTAGAGAAATCATAGAGTCATAGAATGGTTTCAGTTGGGAAAGACCTTCAAGATCATCGAGTCCAACCATCTATCCAGCCCTACTAGGTCCAACACTAGACCATGTTACCAAGCACAACTCTTCTTTTAAACACCTCCAGGGATGGTGACTCAACCACCTCCCTGGACAGCCTGTTCCAGTATCTGACAACCTTTTCAGTAAAGAATTTTTCCTACTATCTACCTGAACTTCCCCTGATGCAACTTCAGGCTGTTTCCCCTGGTCCTGACACTAGCTACCAGGGAGAAGAGACCCACCCCTACCTCACTACAACCACCTTTTAGGTAGCTACAGAGAGCAATGAGATCTCCACTCAGCCTCCTTTTCTCTAGACTAAACAATCCCAGCTCCCTCAGCTGTTGCTCCTAAAACTTCCCTTCTAAACCTATTTATTTGAAATTAATCCCTTAAAAATTACTTTGAAGAAAGTTACATTGCAGTAACTTTGTATCACAGGGATCAACCCTGCTTTTCCATATTAAAAAGAAAAAAACCCATGAAAACCAAAATACCTTCTATGACAAGTTACTATGCCCACTCAAACATTAAGACTTACCAACTATCAACCAAAGCTAAGTACCTCTGAATTAAAGCCCTTTCATTTCTCTTATTCATTCATTCTCTGTTCTCATATCACTACTGATTTCTAAGCTCTCGCACCTTCTTTCTCTGTCAGTGTGAAACTCCTATTCCCGTTTTTCCACTCTGAAGAGCAATTCTCAGGCAAAATTCCAGAAGGCAGCAAACTTCTTTCACTAAAAGAAAATCACCCCAGCTCCTGCTTCTAATCTGCCACAATTATTTTCAGCTTGCAGCTCTCCTTAAACTTTATTCTACTTGAAAATAGAAGAAACTGGGAAGTAGCATGCAGAAGTTTGGCAAGTTTACTAGGGGAGAATAACACAGCAAAACTCAAGCATCCTAAAGAACAGATTGTTTCGCTGCTTTTTGTGGACTTCTATTTCCTCCTGTTTGATTAGAAATTCTCAATTAGTACTAATTAAGTACTTTGAAGGTCCGGCGAAAGTTTGTTACAGAAGTGCACATTTCTGCTAATAGTTCCACAAGCAAAAAACAGGACAAAACCACCAGACAGAGCCCTTACAAGTAACTTAAAACAGGGAAGGAAATGTATTTCTTTACCATAATCGAGAATATGGGTACAGCTGAAGCAGTTGGTACTCAGCAGGGGGCATATCCTTCAGCAGCTCTGCTCTGAATCCACAGCTGCTTTACAGCCTGAGCTTTAAACACCTCTGACTCCATAGCAGCTCTACGGGTGTCACACGTTTACCTTGGTATTATTGTCATCTTTATCATACCTCTGTGCCTGGGTCCAGCCAGACCACCCTAAATCCAGCACTGCATTAAAAAAAGAAATGTGGAGCCAAAATGGGTTTCTATCCTATTTCAGTACCTTTCAGTTATTAGATTAGCCCTTTACTGGATAATCAGGTAAATACCTGAAACCAAAACAGTAAATACAAGGCCATAAACTAAAGCAACCCTGGGGCTACTTTAAATAGCTGTGATCTCTGAGAAGGAACTGTCCCTCCCAAAGAATCACAGAATCACAGGGGTTGGGAGGGACCTCCAGAGATCATTGGGTCCAACCCCCCTGCCAAAGCAGCTCCCTAGGACAGATCGCACAGGGAGGCGTCCAGATGGGTCTTGAACATCTCCAGAGAAGGAGACTCCACCACCTCCCTGGGCAGCCTGTGCCAGGGCTCTGTCACCCTCACTGGGAAAAAGTGCCTACAAAGGAGAAAGAATTTCTCTTCATCATTTCTTCCCTTCACCTGGTTGCTGAATATACAACTCCTTATCCAAGGCTTTGGGTCTCTGCTTAAGACAATCTTAAGGCTAAATTTTACAGCCATCATGGACCAAAGCAGACCTTACTTATTAGGCAGTCTCCGCTATGTATTTAATCACATGATGAGTAGGTTATCAAACTTAAGTAATTTGTATTAAAGTACTACATGCACTTTTAAAGATCACTTCACTACAATTTCTTCTCTCTCCTGAACTCTAGTCCAGCAATTTTAAGTGAACAAACCCTTAAAGAAATTAATGACAATATGTATTACTAAGCAATCTTTCTTTTGAAATAAAGTGTTTGTGATGGAGATAAATCCCCCTTTAAACATAGATCTGAAGAATGCTGAGCCTAAAAAATTAGTTTACAAACTTCAGTCTGTGAATAATGATGCAAACCCATCAAAGCTAGTTAATCTGTTTACTTTATGCAGCAATGAAAATAGAAGTTAGGTCCATCACACTCTTTACTAGTTCCTATGCTACAGAGTCCTCAAGCATACCACATTAAATAGAACTTTGGCACAATGAAAATTTTAATTCTATTTAAATAGAATTTGAATGCATATTGGGAAGTGAATGAGCAACCTTATCTAAGCACAATCTAGTATCACACGTATACATGTCATACACTTCCTATTATGTGAAGAACAGAAATCCTCCACAAGAAATCAAAGGTTTTCATACTATTCTGTGGCTCATAAATGCCTTTTGACACTTTCCATTTCAGTAGTATTTATTACTTATCTTGGTGATATTTACTGATGATAAAAAAATCTAATTTAGTTCTTCATTATCTCATGTTTTTCCACACCAACTACATTTTAGCAATGGTTTGATGAAACTAAAGATACTGCTCTTCTTATTAATCCCTCTCTTTCCTTACAAATAATCTCAATTATATTGCCATTTCTTTCTAAGTTAACATGAACTGCCCATATTCATCTTTAACATGAACAGGATATACAGGCATACAACACAGAAAAAACAGATTACTTTGGACTACTACACAACTGCTTAAAAACATATTTACATGTCAGAAATATTATGGGCCGTTTGTTTTGTTTGCACAAAAAAGAGTAAAATTTATTTAATCTCTTGTGAAGACATCCCATGGCTTATTGGGAACTTCCATAGTCTCTGTTTTACATCTGGTTTTCCTATGCAGGGAGAATTTGCATTGCTGTATTCTCCCTTCCCCTCGTTTAAATAACTTTGTATCTCACCCATAAAAGTAGCCATTTCTTTCAAGACAGCTGTTAAAACACTATTATTATAAAGACATTCAACACCTCTTTTCAATTGGAAAAAAAATCATGTTAATGTTTGATTATGCAAGTTTAGTTCTGTAAAGTAGTAGAGGAAGAAAAACTTGATAAATATTTAATAAAAAAAAAGGGGGGGGGGAGAATTGTCCATTACTGAAGGGCAGGTTTTATACTGCTGTGTCAGTATCCCAATCTTCATAAACTGCACTTAGAGCTGTGCTGTCTGCTCCAGAAGTACCAAACAGCATTAGAATGCTTTTCCAAATTTGCTTTCTGTGAGCAATTTGGAAGGCAATTTTTGCTATCTGGTAAGATGTCCATCACTGAATTTGCCTAAACACATGTACAGACACCCCTCCCAAACACACATGCACACGCACACACACACACACACACATACACACACATACACACACACAGAGAGATTTTACAAAAGTCTCCTTTTCTTTAAGCAAGTAGCCACGACAATGAAAATAGTCTCCTATGTGTTCACTGATTATTTTTAAATGATTTTTCACCAGTCTGCCACTCAAAGGAGACGGCTACTTCATTCTTCTGAGAAGCTAACTATGTTCAAAAGCAGCTGGATGATGATGGTAGCATGATATAAACTCCCACAGAAAGATGCATCGTCCATCTGTATAGCCGCCCGTCCTGAGAAACTTCCACTGACAAATTCTTGCTATTTTCCATCGGTCACGGGGTCCCCATCAATAAATAGAAGGTCAGTGCAACAATGAGGAGCAAGCAGAATGGAGAAGAGAAGGTCTGATAGGCAGCTGATGGCATGAAAATATCTTCATACTTGTAAATACTGACAACACGCTCTGATACAGGTGGCGAGTCTATATCATGACGAGTTATAGAACCTTTAGTAGGTAAGGGCAGAAAGAAATAACATCAGATGCATTTTTTTTCTACAACTCTACCAAAGAAACAGGTAGAAAAATGAGTAATTTTCAAACCTAAGGGAGCATGCAATATTACACTGTCAGTGAGCAGGGTCATTTCCCCGCTTTCTGAAATTAAACTTCTGAATAAAACAAATGGAATTCAAGCAAATAATAAACATCCTTCAAAGGAACTCAGAACATCTACTTATCCTTGCCTAATTTATCTTTGGGGAGCAGAGATAATAACTACATAGGGAAGAAGATATGACAGCTAGGGGTATTTACTTACTTTGTCCTCCTTTTACCTGTTTTTAGCCTCATGCTCCCAGGATTTTAGTTCGTTTTTAAAAAGTGGGTCTAGTAAGAATATTATGAAAGGACTTTATCAGTTTTGGCAACTCAGTTCTTTCAGAAGCAGGGAAATCAACTTACCCTGAATTGCTGGACCCCAAGCAAACAGGTAGTACCAACTCAAGTGCAGATCTACAATAGTTTCCTCTCGGGGGACATAGACAGGACGCTTGAATCGACAGGTTACACGGTTGTTTTCAAAAACCCCTTCTTCATCTCTGGCAGGGTTTCTCTGGATCTCCTTCGCCCACTGACCAACATTATAAAAGTGCTGTATCCGGACTCTTCCATTATCATCATGCACACAAGCCATGACATCATCTCCTCCCTACACAGTAAAAGCATATTGGTAGAAGGAAAAGTGTCACAAAGCATTTCCTCGTTTGCGTATCGAATTCCAGTTACTGAAAACTAACCAAGGGCTGGGTTGCTCACTCTTTCTAAGTTGCATATTCACAAATNCTGGGCAGCCTGTTCCAGCACCTCACCACTCTTTCTGTAAAAAACTTCCCCCTAATATCTAATCTACACCTTCCTTCCTTTAGTTTTAATCCATTTCCCCTTGTTCTGACATTATCTACCCTTTTAAAAAGCTGAATCCCCTCCTGTTTGTATGCTCCCTTCAGGTACTGGAAGGCTGCAATGAGGTCCCCCCGCAGCCTTCTCTTCTCCAGGCTGAAGAACCCCAGCTCCCCCAGCCTCTCTTCGTAGGGCAGGTGCTCCAGCCCTCTAATCATCCTTGTGGCCCTCCTCTGAACCCTCTCCAACAGTTCCACATCTTTCTTGTACTGAGGGCCCCAGATCTGGACACAGTACTCCAGATGGGCCCTGGAGTTTCCCTAACAATGTGTCTTCAATCAGTTTGAAAAGCACAAAGTGGACATTAATGTTTACTTACCCTTACTACCTCTGAATTCTCTTTTGGATCTTTCTAGGAGTCATGTTACCTAACATACAGAACTTATTGGTAAGACATTCTATCACCCCAATGCCACACAACTAACTGGAATGCTGCTTTCTTGTATAATTTGTGAAGTTCTAGGATGCTGCTTCATAAAAACTGGTGGTCTTGAATCCTTGACATGCAGAAAATCCACTGCATCAAATCATGGACAGAAATCAAAATTTATTAAAACAGAGGTGATAAAATCTACTAAATCTGGGCAAATAGTGGCATCATTTGCAGTCTGTTTTTTTCTAATTTCTGTCATGTCTACTTAGGTAACATCACTTCCTCTACCTCTTAAGAAGAAAAGAACATGTACAGCGTGCAGCAACAGAATACAGACCACCACAAGATTAAAAAAAAAAAAAAGACTAATCAATATGTACTTCATCATGTAGTATAAAAAGCCACCAAGCATTACAATCAACCAGAGAAACAACAGACAGAAGGAAGCATGAGACAATTGGTTGTAAGGGTCACTCACAGAAATACTAAACCAGCTGCTAGAAGAGTTAGGCAAGGTCAGTGCATCACTCAGGGATTAATTTTAAGAGTACTATCTCATAGAAGCTTTCTGAGATACCCAAAACCAATAAACCACTGTGCAAGCTGGACAAATGGCATGTTACTGAACACCACTGCCACAGGTATTGGTGCCATATTACATATAGGTCCAATATTTATCCTTCTGATATATCATGCTGATGATAGACTCAGTGCTCGCTCGTGTGATCATCTCTGAGTTCTTTGTTACTGGGAAAGGAGAGAGTAAGGTGCATTTCAGCTCTCTGGGAATATTGCTACATGGACTTGTAAAAGATGTGCCAAAAATGAGGGAAAAAGGGGACAACTAGGTACAACAAGATGCTTGAGCAGCTTCTCCACCTCGGTGCTGCTGCAGGCAACCTTTCCAGCTTCTGTCTTGAGCCTATCCTTGTCTCAGTAATTTATTTTCCAAGTTTAATTTTTATACATCTGAGCACAAATCCCTGGTTCCTTAGGGCAAAGAGGACAAAAAAAAAGCTGTTTTCACATAAAAAATGAAAAAGGAAAGAGAAAAGCATTTTGAATTTCAGTTAAGAGAATGACATTATGAAATCCTGCCTAGGCACAAAAGCCTGCCAGTGGAAAAGCTCAATGTTATTTGAGACAAAGAAATAGGCCACAGGACTTTAAAAAAAAAAAAAAAGAAAAAAAAAGGAAAAAAAAAAGAGAAATTAAGGACAGAAAATAATTTTTCTTTTCCCTGAACTTCTGTAGCTATCCAGGCCACGGCATTTCGATTAGGGCCTCCAAGGCACAGCCCACTGCTCAGAGCCAAGCTGTTTATCCCCAGAATCATTTTACCCCCACTAGCCCCCATATCCCAGGACACCAAAGCATCCTGGAAGTTATCAAAAAGGATGAAGTCAGCATGGAAATGAAAGACACACGCTAGCTGGTTTAGTCCAGCTGACTGATGGGCATTAGATCAAAGTTGGAAGCAAAACCTGTTACTTTACACTTACTTTACTCTTCCTACCAGGAGCTGAGATCTAACATGCTGCTTGGTGTGCCTGGGGTGAAAGGTAACACTGGCTTTCCAAGGGGCTGATGAGGTGAGGTCTACTGCAAGTATATCAGTTACAAACTGGGAACAGGATCTCTGACAGCTTGGGACCAAATACTTAAATGCAATGAGCTGCTTTGAAAACCCTGCTGAATACTTGCCCTTTCAGGCATCTAACATCTTCCCAAAGTGTGGCTGTAAAACTTCCTCACGACATCAAAAAAACATGAGCTATTTCTTGTGATGTGAACTGTTCTTTATGACACAAAAGACCTTTACTGTGTTTATGTACAGAGTCATGTTGAAATGATTTTGTATTTATTCAGACTATGGCTTACAGCTGTACAAGAAGCAGTCCAAGAAGCAGTCCTATGGCTTCTCATTTAGGACATAGGCCCTGTATAGTTTTATAGATGCAGGAGTGCTTCTGTATACCAACATCTAGACTGTGCACTGCATTTTAATCCTAAAGATTTTACAAGGGATCACAGACAAAACATCTTTGCGTAAGCTGTCTATCGCTCAGCTCTTTTAAAGTTTGCACATTACTTGCTCCTGTTCTACTCATGGAAACACAGCAACAAGTGAAGCTTTTGAATGAAAAAGTACATACAGGAATAATCACAGTAACAAACCAAATCAAATCCAGAAGAGGCAGACAAAGAGAATTTTAACAAGACTGCTTGCTATAGTATGTATAAATTAGCAGGAGTCATTTTGTCACACATTGTGACTTCCCTGGAACAACACACAGGTATGAAAGAAACAAAAGGTTTTCCAAAGTTTAATGGTGAAAGCTATATTTATATCATCAAAAGTCAGCCCATTTACCGAAGAATAAAATTACTTGCTACTTAGCCCCTCATGTGCCTTTTGCTCAAGTAACACTGACAGAAAGTGTTGACAGGACACTTCCACATGAACTGGCTTACGCCTGAGGCCTTTTCTAATAAAAAGGCAAAAAGCTAGTATCATGTAGTCATTCAGAGTTGAACCGAAATACTCTTGTAATTCTCAGTGAAGAAGGGAAAGGACATGTTAGGAAGGATGAGGCGGTTTCCTGGGAGGCAGCAGGCCAGACTTCTGCTCCCCGGCTGGGTACCAAACAGTGCTTTGTTTTTCACCAAGCCCATTTTTCCCCTATGTGCTGTGTTTGTGAAAGGTCGAGCATACAATCGCTTCTGCCTCAGCCCGCAGAGGCGTGCACACTGCCAACACAAAGAACTGTATGTGTCTTACCATCTTCTTGTCTGAGGAGAACCCCACCGCCACCCAGCCATCGGTATCGGCACTCAGCTCGAACTCGACATCCGCGCCGATTCTGCGGTAACTGAGGAAGTAGTCGCAGGTGTCCGCGTTGCACCCAGGTTTGCCGTACCTGCGTGGGGTTGGAAACACACGTTAACTTCTCCTTGCAGCTTCCTGCTATGCAGCCTAACGCCATTTCTGCAAGAAAAATCTGAAAGAATCCATTTTGGTATAATGGTGGTAAAGTATATTATGCTATACAACACCATGAACTGTTTGCAATTACTACACTTTTGGTGTAAGAGTGTATAGTAGTTAAACAGTTCAGCACACAGTACTACTCTGTTGACCTTCCTAGCCCTGGTTTTCAAAGTGCTTCATACAAGAAACATGAAACAACTCTAGGTCTGTAACTACGGCATAGGTCCTTAAATAGTCTAGTTTCTTCAAACAGTATTGTCCATAACTAGAAGGTGTTCTTAAATAACAATCTCTTATTAAAATGAATATGGAACATTTAGCAAAGTCTGCAATGCAATCAGTCAGCATTTGCAAACATAAACATATCTGCACTCATCTCAGACTGACCTGAAGCATCCCTTGGTTTTACCACAGTCATCCACTCTGATTTTTGCAAATGGATCCACAGGAGGAGCAGTAGGGAAAGGGTAACCTGTATAATCAGAATATATCATTACTAAATAAAATACGAGGAATATAAAGCAGTTAATACTGAAGAGAAAGGTTCCAATAGCATTTACTTCATCTGCTGATAGCTGAGCTGTTCAGATGGGGGACTACTTTGTCACACACACAATCCCTTGCTCAGATGGTCCTGGATCCAGGTACCAAAGTAACACTCATAACTGAAAACAAAAGTTTTCTTAGGTTTCCTATATTCATCAAGGAGGAAGAAGGAAGCATGGCTTTGCTTTTAAGACAGAAGTTAACTTAAGGCAACTTAAGGAACACAAAGTAGAGCAGTCCGCTAACAATTAGGGATCCCCATTCCGGTATCTGTTTGTGCTGTCTTCATCTCCTCAGGAAATCCGTAAGCAAACAAAATCTGACTCCCTACCTATAGATGATAGGATTAAACATAAATGCTGGGAACCAGATTCAGAGCTGCAGGAATGGATGCTGAAAGGCCCTTACAACACATCCTCCATTAAGAAGAAAGACATGCATTGGACGTCATAGGTAAGAGAGTATCAAAAAGAGGAATTGTGATGACCTGCAAACACGTGTGAAGTTAAGACCCCGAAGAGACGGACAATGACAATTATGAGCCTGAAAAATCTCCTGCCTGCTGTACACTGCATGAACATAAGATATTTTGGTAGGATGTTCTTCTGTTTAGCCATCTGAAAACTAAAGTGCTAGCTGTGAAACCAGAAAGCTCTCTGGAAGTGTTTCACTGACTATGAAATAAACACTGCAGTTAGTGACAGCGTCTGCAAAAAAAGGTTTAACCTACACAACTTTAGGCATCTGGAAGCCCAGATTCCCTTTCACAGATTTCTGTCAATGCCAATTGAGAGAGAAAGTAAACCACGAAATACAGCCTCCACCAAACATATCAGGGGCCTGGGCAAAAGTACTGAGCATAAACATGCAACGTTGGCAAAATTTCACTGCAGCCCACCGTAGAGCATCACCGAGAGACTGGTCACTGGACATCCTATCTTCTCACTTATTTTTTTTCGTATCTATCAAACATCTGGTTTTCAAAGCATCCTAGCCGCAAAACTGGGAGCTTTATCATCTTGCCATCTGCCACTTGAAATTAAAAAACAAAGCCACAAAACCCAGGCACAAATACTGCATTTCTTACCGCACAAGGCATCACAGGGCATTTTGAAAACCACAAAACCCAGGACTCCTTCTAAATTAGCAGTACGGAAAGCTTTTCACCAGAGGATTTGCACCTTGGAAGACGAGCCGCCGACGGCCGGCCCCGCTCAGAGGGACGGGGACGGAGCCTGGCCCCCGGCCCCCTCCCCGGCTCCCGCAGCGGCCTCGACTCAGCCGCCCGCCGTGGGCTGCCCCGGCCCTCGCCTAGGGAAGATGCCCGGGCCTGGAGAAGCCGCCGCGCAGCAGCCCGCCGGGGGGCGGCCGTCGGGCAGGGTACCCGGGGCTCCCGCGGTGCTGGCCGTGGCTCCCGAGCGGCAGGGCTGGAGGCCGCCCGG
>VZTU01008498.1:183775-208067 GCA_013400835.1 Zapornia atra | reverse complement strand
GGCGGCGGTGTCGCCCCCGGCCCCGTCCCAGGCAAAGCCCTGGCAGCCGCAAGCCCTCCCGCAGGGACCACCGCCGAAGGGTGAAGGGTGGCCTTCCCCAGTCGCCACTTCCCGCAGCCCTCCCTGCCCGACGCCGAGAGCACCCAGAGCCCGCCCCAGCCGGCAGCCAGCCAGCCCCCGGGTGGGACGGCTGAACAGCTCTATGGGGGCAGCTGCCCCCGTGGCCTCGATTCACCAAGTCTCTCAGCATGTGCTTCAAGAGGATGTGGTTAAATCCTGCTCGGTAACTCCTGGGCGAACTTACCTTTCTTTGTGTTTCTGATTTCTAATGACTCCTGACACGGGACGGAAGGCACTGTGCGACCTACCGTGCGCTTCAGGTAAAGCCCGGTGCTAGTGAGTGTTCGCTGTCTGATTGCGTGTTCTCGCTTTCCCCCTCATGCAATGTAACTGCAGCGATGTGAATATGCTTGGAAACCTGGCAGCACTGAGAGAAAGCCCAGCTTGTGCCCCCAGAGTTTGCTTGGACCCTCTTAACTGACGCTAGACTTGCAGCTAGGATATGTTTCGGTTCTCTATGTGCCGTGGTGTCTATGGTTTGATGGAGGAACAATGACCTTTCGTCCCCTGTGTTGGGTGAAGTGGCTCTTTTCTCAGGTTTGGGTTGCCATCTTCTGCTTATAGCGATAATCTCTTTTTTTATATTTTTATGCATGATTACACTCCCTCCTCCTCTGAGAGTTGNGGGGGAGACAGTAGAAGACACAACAGTCCTCAGTATTCTGAAAATTAAAATAACCTTCAATTTAAATCTTTTCTATTTCAGTATCTCTGACTGATCTGAGTTACTTTTTGATGGGGCACTGAGACTGCCCGAGACCTAGGCTGTGTTAGGGCTAAGTTCATTTCCATGGGCTGAACAATTGCTTGTAATACCAGAGTATGTGCTCAGCTGCCTTGAGTGGAGGATGTTCATTCCTGTCCCCATGCTTTAGTCCAGTGGAGTAGCATGCTGTCTCTCCAAATAGAGGAAAGGCCACACAGAGGTCAGAAATAAGCTGCAAAAGCAATTCTGGTTGCATGTAAATTCAGCATTTGCCATAGTAGCATATGGAAAAAGCTATGGGAGAGCAACACCAAGATCAAATGCAAAATAATGAGTCCCTTCTACCTACCTCACGGAGCTTGGCAAACTTTACCAGGCCAGTGGAAATAAAGCAAACAAACAGCAATAGAAAACCCCTTATAAATCAGGCTAACAGGGAACCGAGGCTGCAGTTTATTCTTTCTGGCAATAATCAACTCTGATGAAGGCACCCTGTCTGCTTTTTGAAATAGCTAGCTGAGGGTTGTGATGCCTGTGAAGAAGCATTTGCTCAGTGAAGGAACAGCTGTCAGCTGCATGCTGGTTTTTCCTCCCTGGAAACAGGCTTTAGTGCACTGCGATACAGGCGATGCTTCACAGCAGTAATAAACACTTAGGATATTTATCATGCATTTCTTGTACCTACATGACACCTATCCTTTTAAATCTGACGGATAAGATAATTCTGATTGCAGTGATTAAAGTGAAGTTGTGGCTGAGTGACTGACCCTATTGCTTGTGCCTCCCTCCTAGTGGATCCTTAAAAGTTAAAATTACTCCAGACACTTTTTTTTTTTCCCAAAAACCTCTGATGAGGGCTGTCCCTATTGCAAAGATGGGTTGCTCATAGGAAGCAGTGTCATATTGAGCCTGCTGGAGCACTTATAGGTATGGTCAGTTTTCAGCAGACTGAAAGGTCTACACTGCAGCTAGTACCACTGCTTGGCTGGCAGCAGTTCTGCAGGGAAAATCCTCATCCCATCAAGTAATTAAGGCTGCCTCCAAAAAACACCATTATCAGGAGTCCAAAATGCAGTTGCATGAGCAGCCTTAATCCTCAAACACCCGTACTTTCTGAATGCAGTGTTTTGCATCTCCTGCATGCTGGTAACATCTTCCTTGGGACATACACGTGCCACTTCAGGTATGAATGGTGTGTTGGAAGGCTTTGCCTTCCTCTGACAGCAGGAGTCCTCTTGCTTTTGGTGAATTAGAGATGGGATCATTTCTACCACTTCTTGTGCCATCACTTGCTGCCTTAGGGGAATCCCAGTCAAATTCTTTGCACAATTAAAGCAGTTTCCCTACCTTGGGCAACTCTCTGGTGCTGGTGCTCACTCTAGAAGTGTCTTTCCGGAGCTGGAGCCTGAGATCATCCCCACCCATCCCTTGAGGCCCGTCCTGCCTCCTCTCTTGGCTCTATTTGTCATCAATGCGCACCTTTCTCCTGGAGGCTCACTCATCTGGTGGTTATTTGGACTAGAAATTAGAACTTCAGGAATAAGTTGCAGTTTATGTAACAGGTGCTTGGAAAAACAAATTTGTTGGAGTATCTCTAACTCAGGGGTGGCTGCAGCTCCTGTACTGGGGCAGGGGGAGGAGGGTAAAACCCCACTAGTGTCATGAGAGAACGTGACTGGACAAATGAAGAGAGGAGTGATGGAAAGGCTAGTGATGCCACCAGACTGTTGGGCTACAGAAATCCCTGTTACAGCATCTTCCTTTGGGACCACCTGTGTCAAGTGTTCCCCCCTCCGCACTGCTGTGGCCAGTTAGGCTGGATCCTGCCCGATCCAGTTGCTTTTCTGCTTCTGTGCATAATCTAGTGGGTTTTCTCCACCGTCCTCCTACAAAAGGCTCGCCTTCCTTACTCAGCTCTTAATGAGTTATTGCTCATCCCAGTTAACCCCCTAAAGCCAAAGATGGTCACATTCATGCTGCTGTCTCCCATCCCAGCTCCTTCCTTGGCATATGCATGCCTCAGGAGCAGATCCTTCAAGCACAGTGCTCCTGGCTATTTCCATCAACGTGATGTTGAAAAACCAGGATGTATCCACCAGTGCTGACTAACCAGGCAGCCCCCGAGACAGCAGTTTTCTTACAAGAGCTTTGCAGTAACCTGAACCAGAATTTGTAATTTAAACACAATTTTCTCAGACCCTTAGCACAATCTTGTTCCATGTGGTCAATGTATCTACCCTACCAGTAATTGTTAACAACACAACTTTTAGAAATTGGGAAATCACCCTGATTTCATTAACAGTCATTGATCTCGAGTTCTAGTTAACTACCTGTGACTCTGCAGAAACATGCTTGGTCTGTTTAGTTGCTTAGACTAAGATATGAGAGAAAATATGTTAGGAATATGCAAGCAGAGTTTTTTTATGAGGTAAAAAACTGATTGATAAAGGAAAAGTTGTAAAATGCTGATTCATTAAAAATATCTCCTGTGAGAAAAGTAAAAACTAAGCAATAACCTTAAAAACCTGAAAAGGCTCTGGAGGAAAAAGATGTGTGCCTTTTCTGAAAGCTGCTAAAAAAAGAGATGAGTGAGCTTTTTGGAGGCATGGTACTGCTTTGGGTCTTCTGGAGAATGGCAAGAAAATAAAAGCTCTAAATTCATTATCATCCAGCTAAAAACTGCATTAGAACATTAGATCATCTTTTGCTTTTGGTAAATCTTGCTTTTTCTGCTGCCATTGAGTTATGTATCTGGTCTTGCTCCAAGGGCAGTCGTGCCTCTGCAGCCAATGCTGCTCGCAGCAGCACTCTTTCTACAAAATTAATCTAATGTAGGGGAAAAAAAAGCAGTATCTCCTAGTTCTTTTTCCAAAAGCATAATGTACACCAACCTAAAGACTAAATCCAGCAGTATCAGGCACTAAATCAGAGTGAGATTCGCTTCGGTAAGCACTACGGACTCTTCCCAATGATAGTAAAACTGTGCAGGGTTGGGGGTTTTTTGTGTGTGAGTGCCTGTGTTGGTTTACATCAGGCAACTTCTGTCTTTTCTCCCAAGACTGCGTTTTATTTTACTTTTCTTTCACCTCTCTTGCACTCTTTGCTACCCCAGCGTGAACACAGTGCTAGGAGGTAAATCTACCCTGAAAGCCAGATCTGCCAGATGGTGGCACAATGTGCACCGGGAGGTTTTGGAACAAAACTTTTCACGTTTTTTTTAAAAGAAGTCCTTGTTACAAAGAGGCTATTTATAGTGTTATACTAATAAGGAGCCAAAACAGAGCAGCCTTTTATTAGAACTCGCAATAGAGGGCATTGCATTGAGGCCTCCCCGTGCATAAATACCATTTACTTATTGTGCAAAAATTGGCTCCGAGGGCTGAAAAATTCAGCTTGTATTAGCAAAGAGCTCATTTAGGTAGGAATGTTTTAAAGAGTTTAAGTAGTGCTGGCAGAATTCAATTAATTCCATGTGTGACAATGTCATTTCAGCCTAATTAGTTAAGAACTCAGAAATAAGGAAGGAGGGGAAAAAAAAGATAAAACCCTGTTCCCTCCTGAGACTCCATCTGAAGAGTTATGGAAAAAGTTCTGGAAGTTCTGCCTGCTGGAAAACAGTCATTTAAACCAGCTTTGTCCCCAGCCCAGACTTAGGCAACTTCGAGTCGAAATAATAAGTACAATAACAATAATAGTAAGAAGACCCTTATCTTCCAGGTGAACCTTAAGTGGGTGGGAGAAATCAGCAGAGAGTCTCCCTCCGACTTGCTCCTCTGCAGTGAAGTTGCTCTCTATACATCCTATCTATGTCGAGGCAGGTCCCGCCAGAGAAACACGAGTTCCACCCTGGGTGACACCTGGTCCCCTCCTGGGCGAAGCTATGGGAGAGGATGCCTTAAGCGGCACAGGCAAAAACTCCTCGGTTAGGAGAGCTCGCTCTGTCTCCCCAGGGCGCTGCAGCCCCCAGACCTCATGCTCCGGGAACACGAACCAAGCCTGGCTTTGGGCTGGAGAACCCCCGCACCCTTACCCCGCGCTGTCCCCCGGCGGTGCTGGCCCCCTGCCCGGGTGCACCCCAGTGCCTCCTCCGCGCTTCTTTGCCCCTGGATTGCAAGACAGGCTCGCTCCCACCCGCACGTGAGGAGAGGCATGACGCTGCGGCTAGCGTGCAGCCGGTTTATTTTGAGGAAGGGGGAAGGGGAGAGCAGGGGGCGAGAGAGAAGAATTCGGGGAGAACGAGCCGCGTTTCCGCAGGTCGCATCCCGTACCCACGTTGAGGACGATGCAGCCGGGGGAAAGGCTGTCAGTCGCTGCCCGGGGCGTCTCCCCCGGAGCGGCGGGCACCATCCCGCCGGCAGCTGCAGGTGCCGTGCGGCACCGCCGGCAGCTCCCGCCGTGCCGGCCCGGCCGCTCCCCGGGCAGCCGCGGCCTTGGTAATAGCACCCTCCTGCCGCCGAGGGGCAACAAGTCACCGACGTACAGCGAGGTCTCCGGGAAACTCCTGCCCACCGAGGCTGCAAGATGGGAAATGGGGCTCTACCCGGGCCTGCCAGCGGGAGAGGGCCCTGCCCAGCGACCCCCGGTGAGTCCGGAGCCCGAAAAATGGTCTCTCACGGCGAGCCTGGGGAAATCTCGAGGCAGCAGGGTCTCCCCTGCGCATCCCTGCCTCTTACTGTCCCCGACTGCGCAGGAACTGGTTTGCGAAAGCCGCTAGAGGAATGCACCCAGTGAGACACAGAAAAGACCGGAAAACATTTGTGGGACTGCAGGAGCCAGAATCACAGAGTCACAGAGCGTTAGGAGCTGGAAGGGACCTCTGGAGATCATCTAGTCTAATCCCCTGCCAGAGCAAGATCGCCCAGACTAAATCACACAGGAATGCATCCAGGAGGGTTTTGAATGTCTCCAGAGGAGACTCCACAGCCTCTCTGGGCAGCCTGTGCCAGTGCTCTGTCACCCTCACTGTGAAAAAGTTTCTCCTTACATTCCCATGGAACCTCCTGTGCTCCAGCTTGCACCCACTGCTCTGTGTTTAAAAGCAGTAGTGAGGTAAAAGCTTCGCAGGCGGCAGGGTGAGTTACGCAGCTCTGAAGGGAAATTAACAGTGCAAATTCTGGCTTTTTTGCCTCAAGACTCTCTCTTTGCATGTCATTATTTAAAGGTACGTCTGTGTTCGTTACCTGCACTCATTGGGACAGCAGACAGTCAGGTGCACAAGTGGCTTCACTGACTTTAAAAGAATTTGTTCTCTTGTTTGCACTTAAAGCAAGTGAAAGCCAGTTATACAGAAGGCTTCGGGCACACCGAAGAGTTACACAATTGGAGTTAAGCCTATCAAAATCCTCACTGAAGGCTTCGTTAACACCTATGAGGTGTCCAGGAGTATTTGAACCTTGGATGCAGGGGTGAACTAACAATTTATTCTGACGTAGAAAAGAACCCATAGAGCTGCTAATGGCATGATAGCAGCAAGCTGCTTTGGAGAGCTTGGATATATCTTGTTTTGGAATCCTTGTAAATTAAGTTTTTTTAAGAAGACATTTTTAAAATTTCAATTTATTTGAGTTGTTACCAATATTTAAAATTAGTGAAGTCAGGTCAGGTTGTACTTCTCACGATGCCAGTGAAGCCAGAGTTCAGCATAGTTTATTTACCCGGAGATACTAGAACACAGGAATGCTTTCTACAATACAGTGCCACTGAACAGAGCAAAACATTGTGTGGTGGCCCAGATTTAGACACACTTACGCCAGTTAGTGTGTGGGCAAAGCCATCGTGTCTGAGGGTTGTTGGGAGAAGAGTTGCCTCCTTCAGAGAGGAGCTCTAACCACTGTTACATCACGCTTCTACTAAACAAAAAGATTGTAGCCCTGATAAACGGTTGGGATTTTCTTGTTAAGATCTTCCTGTGACGCCGGCAATAAACAATACTGAACTTTGGTTTCCTTGCTTCTACCGTGAAGCTGCGCAATATATCCTAAGGTTATTTCAGTGCTTCTCATACAGATGTTTACAAGGATAAACCTAATTAAAGAACGGGTATTTAACCGGCTTATCTTCATTTGGCAGTCAGCGCGTGCACGGTGGAAAGGTTTCCAACAGCCTAAGGTGTATGCTGTGCAATAGCCCTGACCCTCACACTGCAAATAAACGAGAGGGCTGTCAGGAATTCTGAAGCCACTGCAGTACGCTGCTAAGTCGGCGCCTTTGAGTTTTGTTCTGACGCTGTTGCTATGCCAATTTGGGAGAGGAAAACAGTGCTCTTTGCAGCCGTACTGAAAACAGTGCTCATTAGCAGGGAAAAGGAGAATGGGGCGGGGGGAAATCCTCCTATCAGTCTGATACTTGGAGAGACATCCAAACTCCCCTGTTCTGATGTCCAGTTCTCCCACGTGTGTGCAGAGCTGTCTCCCTGATGTTGTAAAACATTCACGTACATCAACACCCCCAAAACACAGCCACGGGTAGCAAAGAAGAAATAAGCTGAGGCTTTCTCACCACTCCTCACTCGCAGTTGCAGTGTTGCTGGTGCTACGGTGCAGGCACCAAAGAGCTTTACCTACCTCAGGCCACACTGGGGTGAGGGTTTTTTTCGTTTATGTACAAGTAGACATGCATAAACCCTAACCAAAAAAAGCTGTTAGGCTGGTATTTGCTGCATGTACAGATGCTTTAAATCTGCCCCCTGAGTTTTCTTCTGGACACCCCCAAGAGAGGCTAGATTACCCACTCCCTTAGCCCTCTTGTACCATGGCCACGTGCTGAGAAGTGACACCCCAGGTGAGTAGTGCTGTACAACTGGCTGAGGCGTGCTGCGATTTAATCGAACAGACTCCAGGCAAAATGGTTACTGTCAGGCCAGGACTGGATGCTGCTGCAGCCCCAGCTCCAGGGACCCCTCAAGGATGGAGTTAAAGTTGCATGGCACTGGAGTTTATGAAGCAGCGCAGCTTTTGCCATCACGCTTCATCTCATGAAATGTTTCAGCGTTTAGTTGGAGTACTTTTAGGATCATTCACATTTGCTAAAGCAACAGAAAGCAAAAACCTCTCAAACTCATCAAAACTCTCATGTGTAGGGAAGTATCAGTATTGATAATATTTTCAAAGTGAACATCAAGAAAAGGGGTTACATTTTCTTATTTTCTTTAGAGAATCAGAGTCGTTGTTTGATTCTAGCTCTTTGCTCAATCTCATGACATAATACTATTCTTAATATATTAATATTTATTTTGTTTGCTGTTGTCTGAACAATTTAGCAGCATCAGAGCACCTAGCCTGGATACTTTGTTAAGTTTTATCAATGGGAAGCCTTGGCTTTTCATTCCCAGTTTGCAGGAAGTTCTCAAATCACAAGAAACCCCTACTTCTGACCAGCTCTTCTCTGAAGATCAGTCTGTGCTGAAGTGAAGGTTGCCGGCAAGGTTCCCAGCCCCTCCACCTGGCTCTCTGCCCTCGCACGATGATTCAACTTCTAATGACACAGTCATGCGCAAGTTTTTCCATAGCACTTGTCCCATTTGACAGCTTGCAATGAATGAAAGGGTTGAGCAATGTTTATTTTTATCTTCTCTTTTCTATTTGAACTCTACTTTGGGGAGGGGGGAAACTGTCAAAAGCATATTTAACCGCTTACTTTTAAAAACTCACATGCATCCTTCCAGCCGTGGCCCCATGCTTATGAAACTCACCTTCAGAGCTACAGCTGACCAAAGTCGCAATTGCTTAGTAGAAGACTATTTTCCTTTCATTTTCTGATTGTCATAACAAAGGAGCCCAGTAATGTTTTGCATTTCTCATACGGGAACTGGAAGACCTGTGTAGCCCTGAGATGCAGCACTGGTATTTCAACTTTGGGAGGAGAAGGGAGCTCTTCCACAGCACCATAGGTTTAACAAAGTCATCCTCTGCCACCCATTTCACAGAGGAACACTTTACAGATCCTGCACATAAAACACTTAGCAGGACACCTGGCCACGGGCCCAAGGGTCGCTCTGATGAGCAATACGGGCTGTGCAAACATTGCTAGCTTTAATGAGTGTGGAGGTAGGACTGAAAAAAAACAACCCATTTCTGGTGCTTCCTTGATCCTTATTTGGACAATTTATCCCCCACATCAGTTCCCCTTTTCTTCACTGGTAGTCCTCTGTCATGAGAAGTCTTGGGCTGCTTCCCTCCTAGGCATTCCCAAATAGGAGGGTTTGATGGATACATGATTCCAAAAAGGAGCTGGCAGAGAGTCTGAACAGATGCTGGGAGCTCTCCATAAGCCCTCAGCATCTTCTTCTACTCCAAAATTTCCCCTTCAGTCCAGACTGTTCCTTCCCTGCAAGCACACCCGGCCCCCTCCCGCCGCTCAGTTATCTCAGGCAGGAAGCCTTCTTCCTCTGGCTGCGTGCGGCCATGACAGGCAGCAGCTCACCGGGCAGCCTTTGCCTCATGAGGTGTTGCTGCCCAGCTGGCAGAAGTAGCACAGCATAGGCCTTTCTAGTATGAGAGACATGCAGTGAAATCTCTACTGTGCCACACTTGCATAAAGGAGAGAGAGAGTGTTTCTGATCCATTTGTCAGGGGCTTTCACTTCTCCACTTCCCAGGAGGAGAGGATACCATGACCATGGCAGGGGCATGCAGGGGAACGAACCTTCGGCTTTGTCTGCTCTGGAATAGCAATTCCCATTTGCTCATGTCAACTTCTGTTTACAGCTCAGTCCCACAAAACCTCTGTGACAGGGCGGTAGAGGGGGGAGTTCAATCGCAGAGGACCATGTCCTTCATTAGCCCTGACCAGGTTCGTTGCTTTCTCTGGCATGATGGGTGAGTAAGCAGGCAAGTTCCTTAACACGTGCAAGCACCCGTGGTCCATGGTTGCACAGTTGTGCGTCCTTGACACAGCTGTGCATCCTTCAGGTGAGCAACTGTGCATCCTTCACACAGATGTGCATCCTTCAGGTCAGCCACTGTGCATCCTTGACACAGCTGTGCATCCTTCAGGTGAGCTGCTCACCTGACAGTTCCGATCCCGGAGCTGTACTGCAGCTGAATAAACAGGAAAGCGCTCCGGGAGGCAGCTGTGGTGCTGAAAGTCATACCAGTTGTGCACTGCCTTGCTTTCAGCATGTGATACAAGGAAGTAGGCAGTGAAGTTCAGACAACACTTACACAGCAGCCATCAGCAGGAAAAAAATGGGAAGCTTTATTAAAAATAACCCCACCCTTTTCAAGTTAATATTCGCATCTAACAGCTTTTCTCAGGAGCCCGCCCATCCTGTCTCCCTTTTCCCTCCCCCATATTTCTTCTCAGGAGGTGCCACAGGGGTAACGTGGTTTTGAAGCCAGGATGTAAGCTATCAGTGGTTATTGTCATGCGAGGCCCACAGATGAGGTCAAGGCTTCATTGTTCCAGGTGAGGTGATGCAACCACAGGGGTGTCATGAGTCCCTGGAGTAGGGCTGGCACTGAAATACCGCAGCAGATCACAGTGAGCTTTGAAATACTACCCCCAACTGCTAACTCGAGGTTCAAATAAACCAGTGGAGCTCCCCAGAGAGTGACATTACCAAAACCTCTTGGTGAACTGACTCCATAGGCTAGGAGAGAAGAATAATATTTCAGGTAAGTGGGCTGGCAGAGTTCAAAGGGATAATAAGCATTAAAATTCAACATGAAAGACATCTTCTTCATGCAGAGCTTTAGGATGGAATGTAGCCAGGCATATCAACTGTTTTAAAGCCCCTTTAATCAAGACTATTAACGTGGAGATTTTTGTCTTAATTAAAAACATCCCCCTATTCAATCACATTAAAGAGAAAGTGATACAAAATGTAATTTATTTTTCTATTTTAATTTCTTAAAAAAGAACAGTAAAAACATTTTTCCTTGCAGAGAATCATGTCATCATTAAAAGCTATCTTTGAGAGAAGATTCATTTAATCTATTCCATTGCTCAGATTTTAACTTGAACTGTTCCGCTCATATTTCAATGGAAAAGGGACAAAGCCTTCTTTTTGGCTTCCCAAATGTTTAATTTTGTGACCATGAGCAATAGTGAGACAATCTAAAAGGAAATTTTTTTCTTCTCACAAATTTCCTGCAATTTCAAAAGAAGCTGGGGAAAACAATGCTAGGTCACATATAGAGCACACTTTCTTCTTTTTTTTTTGTGCTTTTGGAAGCAAAACACAGAAAAAGGAGCCTATCTATTCTGCAGAAAGCCAAGCAGCCAGAATACTACCATGCACTTGTATTCAGTAAAGCCTTTAAGTGAGCACCACAAAGGGAAGATGACACTTCAGGAGCCAGAGAGGATTACCAAAGCATCTCCCTCAGGACCTAGAAGTCCTTCCTGCTACTAGGTTTCCCCACCTTCCCTCCAAAATAGCTAGCAACTGTTTAGCTCACAGTGACGAAGAACAAGAGGAAAAAAATTAATAGGACCAGAGACGTCTTTACAGAGTGGCTGCAGCAGGGATGCTTCACACAGTAACATGACATCTGAATGGAAACAGGCAGTCCTCAGCAGGACAAGGGTGGCTGTTTGCTTTATTTACAACCAGATTTCCAGACCTGTGTGCTCACAGAGGAAAAGCAGCTTATGGGACATGTGTGAAACCTCACTGAACGCCCCCCATGGAGCTAAGCCTGCCAGCTAAGAAACTTAGCCCTGGGCAGGGGAAATCTCACCACCTGGCAGTTCTTTCCCAGTGTGAAACAGCATTTCTCACAAGCTGAGAAAAGGTTCAGTTGGACAGCTGTGGTGAAGGAGAGGACGTATTCTGCTGGTGTTACTAGACCTAAAGAGGTTGCTGGGTCATTTGCTCATCAAGATCCTCTTGCTTTGTGCTCCTCAGACTTTTATGTAAGGTCTCTGCTGTAAATCAATCTTCCTTCCCAACTTGGTGCTGATTGAACTGGCAGATCAGGAAGAAGGAGCATCTATGGCAATACATCAGATGTTGGTGCAGTGCCACATCTGGTTTATAGCACAGCCGTGTGCTAACTCAGCTGCATTGCTTGGACCCTGGGGCTTGCTCGGTCAGCTTCTGCAAAAACTTTATGATCAGATTGCAAAAAACCCTAAAAAGCAGCTTTGGACGTGCCTCATCTTCTCCACAATGTCTTATGCAGTGTGGTGGCAAGGGGCATCTCACCCTCTCTTGGTGCCTGAAGTGTTCAAACGTCCCCAACTGAACAGCACTGGAGCAGCAGCATAACCAAGTGTCTGCTTGATGAGGACCATGCCACCACCCATGCGTACAGCCTCATTCTCCTGCAGCCCTCCCAGCCCTACCACACTTCACAAGGCTAGCTTCAGCTTTGCAGCCTTGTGACAGTCATGTTAACTTGGTCCTGGTGTAGCTGCCCTGTTTGAGTGGGACGGTCTGTATTGTTGGCAGGTGTTGGATTCTGAGGCTGCTGCCTGCCAGAGTCCTTCCAAGAGTAAGATTGCTCCCTGAAGCTCACTAAAAGCATGATATGTGTGTATCTTGTCCCACAGATCTGTACAGAGTGCAGAGTAGCATCTACCTTTTTACAGCAAAGGAGCATCTGCATCACATAGCTATCCAGAGACTTCATGTAATCTTTTCAAAGCAGGTCAAAATCACAGGCATCATCTTCCCTTATTTGGCAGCTTAGTCTTCTACCTTAGCTGTGCAGAGATTTGATGAAATATGCTAATTTTCACCAGACTCCATTTGCTCCAATTTCTTAGAAGGTATTTGTGCAGGCCACGGGCTGAATAGAGCTGTGCCAGCATACGGCAGCAGCAGGCATCTGGCTCGTACCCTCTTGTGAGCCGTGGTGAGACTTGCTCACTGAGTCCTGAGCAGTGCCTTGCTCTGCTTTGTGTGTTCCAGGCAGCCATCCTTGAGCTCACGTTTCTGGAGGAGCAGAAAAGGCAGGATCCACCTGAGGTGTTTGAACAGTTCCTGGGCATTGCATTTATCTAGTTGCTACTTGAAACTAAATCCATTTGAGGGATGTTCGATGACTTTAGTTAATTAACCAGGCTTTTATTTGATGCTTGTTACTCTTAAATTCAATGAAAAAAAAGATTATTTCCTGCATTGTCTCTGCAGATAAGAAGAATTAGCTGTTTTCCTCTGATACTTAATAAGTGACCAAGAAAGATTCATTATTGCTTCTTGTAGCTAAAGAAATGTCAAAGGTATTAAAACATTGGCATTTTGTTGCAGCGAAATCTGTGAGATCAGCCAGACAGCTGCCTGAAGGCGAGCTCCAAGATTACTCATCCCCTTTTGTTGCTGTGATATGGTGGTGTGGCATACAGCTGCCGTGACTCACTCCCTCCCTGCCAGGCTGCACACAGCTTTGCCCGGTTTGTCGTGGGTATCATGGACTCGAAAGGGCCAGTACCAGAAACCCAGAGCCACTTGGTGGTGTTGGTTTCGATAGTGAAGCAAGAATGTCCTAGGATCTGTATTCTTGTACCAGTGCAAAATGAAACGTTAATGCTGAGAAAAACAATATTAAATCCTCTCAGTGTAGGCAGTTTGGATAGCTTGGCCATGTCTAAGTGCCCTAAGAAAAGAGTATTTCTTCTAAATTACCTTCCTTCCTTCCTTCCTTCCTTCCACCTTTCCTGGTCCCGTGTTCCATTTATTACAGTCCTTTCCAAGCACATTGAGAGAACAAGATGAAAAATACCTTGTTGGTGAGCAGAGCTCACCTGCCTGCATGTCCCATTCCTCTTGGTCCCCTACTGTGGGCCCTGGCTACCCTCCAGCCATAGCTCTGTCCTTCAGCCTCGTGCCATTGCCTTGCCCTTAAGCTTACTGTTGCCCATATTTTTGATCTTGCTCGAATCAGGCTGCGCAAAGGCAGGCAGAGGTCATCCGGCATGTAGAAGCAGCCTTGTCTTCTCTGCCTGCTGGCCAGGGCAGCCTGCGGGATGCCCTCAGCTTAATTCACTGGTTCTCCAGGCAGCCCAAATCCGTCACAAGTCACAGTGGGACAACCATTTCACTAGCACATTTCTTCCCTTTCTCTGGGCATGTGTTTTGGAGACACCGCATACTCCCAGGCATCACTTTCTCACAGAAGAAAGCAGGACAACGAGCTTTTTTTGACAGTTTGAAAAGAGCAGATTTACTTGGCTCCATTTCTTTGTTAACAGGGGTGGTAAGAGAAGTGCTCTAGCAATGCAGCAGCGTGATTCAGCTGGCCGCCATTCCTTCTCCCCTAACCTGTGATCCGTCTGGGCACACAAACCAGTGCAATAGCAGAGGCCTGTGTGGCACTGGGGAGCACCTTTCCTCAGATCCCCACTTCTGAGTGAGAGTGGATTTGAAAACCAAAAATCCCACCGCTCCGCAGGCTCCACAGAGGATGGGAGCTCCGCTCAAGCTCCAGCAAGACCTTACCTCCTTCTCACCTACTCTGTTCTTGGCCTTGGTGCTCGGTTTTGTGCAACGGTTCAGAGCAGCACAGTAAAGCCAGGGAAATGCACTTTTACTCACCTGAGTATTTTTTACGTCTTACCCACATTTTGAAAGGTCCAAAGTCCAACCCATGCAGGAGCACGCTGCATTTACAGACCATGGTTATATGTTTTTTTCCCAAACTAAATAGTAGCAGACGTTCTCATGGTTTATCTCTCTCTCTCTCCCCCCAAGTATGCAAAGTCTTGTCTCCGTGGTCACAGAACAAGTCAAAGGGGAAGACAGTTTCTTCTAAATCCTTCTCCATCCCCAAAGGCCCCCAAAACTCCTTCCCTTAACCTGACCAGAACAGGCTGGGGGTTGACCTGCTGGAGAAGAGCTCTGTGGAGAAGGACCTGGGGGTCCTGGTTGATGACAGGTTGGCCATGAGTCAGCAGTGTGCACTGGTGGCTAAGAGGGCCAATGGGATCCTGGGATGCATCAGGAAAAGTGTGTCCAGCAGGTCTAAGGAGGTGATTCTCCCCCTCTACTCTTCCTTGGTCAGGCCCCAGCTGGAGTATTGTGTCCAGTTCTGGGCACCCTGGTATAAAAAAGACAGGGACCTCCTGGAGAGAGTCCAGAGAAGGGCTACGAGGATGATTAAGGGCCTGGAATATCTCCCCTATGAGGACAGGCTGAGAGAGCTGGGACTGTTCAGTCTAGAGAAAAGAAGACTTAGGGGGGACCTAATTAATGTTTATAAATAACTTAGGCAGGGGATGCCGGGGGATTTGGCCAGCCCCTTTTCAGTGGTCTGTGGGGACAGGACAAGGGGCAATGGCTGCAAGTTGGAGCACAGGAAGTTCCGCACCAACACGCAGAAGAACTTTTTCCCAGTGAGGGTGACAGAGCCCTGGCACAGGCTGCCCAGGGGGGTTGTGGATTCTCCTTCTCTGGAGATATTCAAGACTCATCTGGACGCCTCCCTGTGTAATATGAGCTAGGGAGCTGCTTTGGCAGAGGGGATGGACCTGATGATCTCTCGAGGTCACTTCCAACCCCTACGATTCTGTGATTCTGTGATTCTGTGACCTCAAGGGAGAAGTTATCCCTGTTTCTCCCTGTGGTCTCCTGGCTGCCTTTTCTCTGTCGCATTTCTGCCTTTGCCTTTGCCCTTACAGACCTTGGAAGCTCTGGAGAAGAGCAAACTGTAAACCCTCCTCGGCAGGGCTTGCGAGCAGCCACACCTTGCCCTTGCTGGCTTTCACACGGAGCAGGTAGCCCTGCCTGCGAAAGCTCTGAGTATTTACCCTGTGTGAGACACAGCCACTGCACAGAAAACCTCAGTGCAGCTTAAAAAATGCCAGTGACCTGTCGCCTACCACCTCTGCGAAGTACAAAGCAGAGCAGGCTGAGGGCAAGTGCTCCGGGCAGAAAGGATGTCCATCCATCAGAGAATATGGGTGGGACTATGGTTGAAGCCTTATTCTAGCGAGTTTGGAAAGCTACCAAAGCAAATACACCCAGTTACTTATTCCTCATCGGTATTGTGTAGGTTTCTTCCCAGGTGTGGTCAGGAGTGTTTATTCATGTGTGGAGAGCTACCCTAATTCTGCCCTTTTATTTCCCAGGGGTTCAGGTTTTCTACTCGTTTCCCTCTTCAAGCATTTCTGGAACATGATGGTCTTGCTGAGGCATGACATCCCCTGGCTTGTGCGAACCTTGGAGTTTGTCTCATGAGAAGTGAGCTCTTTCAGTTTTAAATGCTGGGGTTTCTTCAGAGTGGAGGTAGCGCTCTATTCCTCTCAGCAGCCCGGCAAGCCTGGCAACGCAGGATGTATCTTGTGCTCAGGGGAAAAGGATTTACGTCCATCTCCACACCTCTGGAGCCATTCAGCTGAGGAAGCTTTGCCAGGACACAACCTCCTCACCCTGACACAGACTGCAGGTACCCCTGCAGGTACCCATGCCACCAACAGTTTCTGTCCATTTTAGAGTGGTTTTCAGTGGCAAGCCCTCTCCCTGCCTCTCAAGAGCCCAAAGGCAAGGAAGTCCATTCAGTAGGGCTGCCCTGACCATGGGTTTCAGGCTGGCTTTGGGAGTGAACCCATGTTATTCACCTGCCTTTCTTTACACCCCTTCTTTTTTTGAGACGCCACACTTCTTTGGGTTCTATATGCAGTTGACATCTATATGCCCATTGTGGGTCTTTCTGGAGTGACCCCATTTCCATGTAGATGCTTTAGATGAAATCCCATTGTTTAAAGTTTAATTTCTGTTGAAACCATGCACACACAAATACGAGAAATCCAGGAACACAAAAATAAGTCAAGTATAGCAGAGTACCATTTCTTGGGCCCTCTTCACCATTCCCCACTTCTCCCTTGCTGGAAAGCAGCCATGGCTGCTGCATCAGCAGGTATGGTCCCTGCTCTGAGAAGGAAAGAGAAACAGCCATTTTACCCTGGGATGTGCAAGCCAAGAGTCTTGCACAGATACATTTTTATGTGGCCCACATTTGAGTGAGAAGTTCCCATGGACTCAGTTTGTGAAACAAATCCTGTCGTTTCACTTCACTTCACATCCTTCCCTGTTCCCTCTTCCTCACCCAAGCTTCATGCTTAAATCTTCAGCTTAATTATCTATCTTATGTTCAAAAAAGATTATCTGGAGCATCCCTAAAAGCCTCTCACCATATATCTGGCACCAGATGCAACTCCATGCAGTGTCAAACCTGGCAGGGAATCTAGGGCTCACAGCAAACCCAGGCTGGCACCAGCATATGACATAAGTGGGTTGGGGACATCACCAGATGAACAACAGTAGCTCACATCACAGCTTCCAGTCCTCCTCTGCCCTCCTGCAGCCTCCTCTGCCTTCAGGGTGCAGAGAACAGGCTGCACAACCTGCAGCACCCTAACAAAGTAAAACCAATCCCTTCTGGTCTTTACCTGCTTTTGGCTCTTCCTTCTCCTGAACCCCAGTCTCTGGAGACACCCAGTTCCTCCAGCCAACCCTCCATTCCTTGGCCTGTCCACAGCACTGGAGTCCTTCCTTTTAATTTCCTAGCCGAGCTGCCCCTCTTCGTGGTGCCCAACCAACCCTCCTCCCCAGGGCTTCTGCCCCAGCATTGCTGTAGCCTCCACCCTTGTGCAGCAGCTGAGGTCCATGCACATCCCAACTTGGTGCAAGCTAAACAGGTGGGGCTCAGCCCTGTGGATTTATCCAAACCTGACCATGCCAGGTACAGAGCATAAAGTAACTCCCCTATCTTTCTGGGAGCAGGCTGCAGCTCCTCGGCTTCATTATGCAACACCCTTGTCACCAGCCAAAAACCACGCAAGAAAACAGCCGAGCGTAACTTCTCCAATGTGCCTGGTAAGGATATCTTGTGATTTAAAGCCTTGGCACAGCACACAGCACAGGCGAGGGCTTTTACTGCCACTGCTTGAATTACCCCCATCTATTTTGGAGGAAGGCTGGGAAGACCAGTCCCACGCTGAGGCTGGGCACCTGTTTAAGTGCCTTGCTGAACCCAGGCCAAAGTTTCCCTAGAAGGAAGAGGCAGTTTGTGTAAGCATACACACAAAAAAAAAACCATCCAAAAAAGAAATCTTGTACATTCTCTTTTCCGTAAGGCATGGAAATGAGGAACAAACCAATGGTAAATTAGCTGGAGATGAACATTTGGATTCAGATTTCATAAGCTTGCACATCTGGCCCATAACAAGGTGCAATTTATTGCAAGCTCTAACGAGATGTATGGGCCTCTATTAAGTGATTAGGGAGAAGAGGCTGCCTTCCTCCCTCCCTCCTCCCTCCCCGCCTCTCCCCCCTGCTCCAAATCACTTAGTTTCCTGTTTTAATTTCATAATGGACAGTTTGAATTTTCTACAAACCCTAATGGGATCTGTTTACTCTCGTGGGACTTCACCTCCTCACATTTGGTAAACGAAGATGCAGGACAGAAGCGGCCTTTAGCACAAGATGGATGCTGCGGCCCTGGGCACAAGCTGCTGGGATGGGCTCAGCACTGCTGCAAAGAGCAACCGTCTGCCTTGGTGGGGAAGATTTTCTGTTTACCCCGAAGGATGGCAAGGCATTTATGAAAAGGCGCTGCTCCATATTAATGAGACAGCTCGCAGTAAGCTTGCTGAGCGCTGAGCTGAGCCCCAGGCCTCTGACTGTGACATCAGGCACCTCGGAGTGGGGCGGCAATGCCAGCCCTGGGATGCTCTCAGGGACCTTTCTACCACCAAGCCCAGCCCTCCTCCAGGCTGCTGCGGTCCTCGGCCTACCTGTGGGCTCTGCATAAGGCTTCACAGCCCAAAACTGCAGAATGCTACCACCTGCGCAGGCCTGTGGCGGGGATAGGTGTTGGTAGCCCACCCCACTTCTTTCCTTCTCAGTAACTTGACGCCCCCGGAGAGTGTGATATTTTAGTCTGATGCTGAAGAAGATGCCTGGAAGGCAGCCTCCATCCTCCTTGAGGGGCAGTGCTGGGGTGAGATTCATGTCCCTTGCCCGGTGCCTGAGAGCCCAGCAAAGGAAACGTAACTCCAAGCGAACCCCGTGTGTGTTCTTGTCCTGGCCTTGTGAAAATTCAGCTGGCAGCGTTGGACGTGTGAGGGAGAAATTAAGCAGCCATGGGTTTCGTGCAGGAGCTGGAGCTGAATGTACTTGGTGACTGCTCGAGCCCACACAGTTACAGGCTGTGTGAGAGGGACATGCATAATTCATATACTTTTAATTAAACGGTAGTATCTTTCAATATATTGCATTTATTGCAATTACATTTATCTCTTCACACTCTTCGACCTACTGAAGCATCACCTTTTTTAAAATATTGGTTTTTTCCAGTTACAATAAGAGCATAAACAGCACTAATTGGACTTTAGGACTAGACCTGCCAAAGGAGACCCAGAGCTGAACCAGCCTGTCCCCACCAGAGAGAGCAGTGCCAGAACAGGATGCCCGAGAGCTGGCTGGGGAGGTAGGAGCTGCCCTGAGCGGGCTTGCTATTCCAGGAGACAAGTCCTGCATGTCCTAAAGCTCCTCTCTGGGGCTTGGCTGCAGTGTTCTTGGAACGGTTTTCAGGCAAGCAAAGCTCTCTTGCAACAGCACCATTCAAGCAGAGACTGCCATGCAGCCAGGGCTCTGCAAACATGTGTGAACTGGCTGGTTGGGACAGTGGCTCAGGGTTGGCAGAGGTGGCCCTTGGAGATCACCTGGGCCATCTTAGTGTCGCAGAAAGATTTCTTTCAGGGCTAGGGTGTCCCTGGAGCTTCTGATGCTCATGTCAAAGGTAATGCACACATCTAGGAGGCTGCTGAGATTCTTAACTGCCAAATTCAAGGCAGATTCTTAACTACCAAACTCATGCTGAGCTCCTCAGGGTCTTATGATGGGAACTGTGAGATGCAGTGCAGGCAGCAGCTTATCTGCACCTCCCACCTCTGCAGTGTTTGGGTCTGCTGAGTGGGCAGGGCATGAAGCAGCAGCTGGGGGGACAGCTTTTGTGTGAACAAATGTTTCAAGCCACTGTGCATGGGACATAGGACCAGTGGTGCAGGGGTCCAAGACACTGCACTGATGTGGCTTTTCCAGAGGAGGAACCAAGGCAGTGCTGCTGGGGAAGGATGGGAGTTAGAAAGCCTACAAGTGGAGAAGGAGTGCAGACTGCTGGGAAACATCCTGCTGGCTGCCAGAGGAAGGTATTTAACAATTCTGGTTTGATAAATGCTGCTCCATCAGGCCTGAGTTTTGTTCCGTTTATCCCAACACACACACACAGGGGAAAAAAAGTAATTAGAATATTTTCATGGAGACTTAATGGTATGTTTCTCCTGTGAGACCAGGTGGGAAAACCCAGAAGTTTGTTACTGATTTCATTAGTTTGGGTTTGGCAGGTGAAGTGGTGCACCTAAACAAGGGGGGGAAAAAAAAAGGAGAGAGAGAAAAAATATTTAAAAAGAAAAAAAAAAGAAAAAGGAAAGGAAAAGAAANCCAGCTTCTCTGGTCTGCCCTTGTGATTTATTAACACAACACATAACAGGGTTAATTCCAGCTGTGTTGCTTTGGATAATGAGCTGGCAGCTTGGCTTTGTGAAGAGATGAGATCTCTCCCACCTCTTTCCAATGAGTATGGCATAGCAATATGGCGCAGCATAACTGAAGACCTCACCTAGCTGTAGGGGGTATAAAGGGAGGGCCATGGCCACCCTGCAGAAATATGGGGAGGAGGCTGCTGAATTGTGCTACCTGAAGTAAGAAAGAAAGAAAGAAGGCAAAAGTATATCCTTGGTCATGTTTCTTCTGGGTGCCTCCGTTCACTAATGCCTTGTTACAATGGAGCCTAACCCTCCACAATGTGAGAGCAAAATCACTCATGTTAAGGGTAGAGCAAATGCTAAACACTCCCCCCCTGCCTTTAAAAATACGCCTCCATGCCCCCCCTGCCTTGGGTGCCCTGGACTAGATAGGAGTGTTGCCAGGACTGGGGGCTGCACCCACAGATCTTTAGGCTGGACCTGAGGCGAGCCCCTGGCAGCTATGGCTGGTGGCAGACCCTCACCAGGCTGCTGGTCCCTAACGAGAGGTCATCTCCTGGGGGGTTTCTGATGGGAAAAACTGTTATGCTGTAATGCCTGGCAGGGAAGTCTGCAGGCCTGACAGTGAGATGAGCTGTCTGGGGAGAGGGAGGCAACTGTGATGACAGCAGAGCTGGCCAGAGGTGGGACAGGTGGAGATGGAGAGACGAGTGAGACACAGGGGAAGGATAGAAGACAAGTATGGATGGAGGAGGACCTACTGAGGGTCAGGGAAATCAAGGGCTGTCAAGGGGCTTCGGAAATGTTTTTGTCTGGAAAAATGAACACACTGTCTTTGTCTGGAAAGTGAACAAAGCCAGAAGCGTTTGTGGGGGAGGGATGCTCACGGGGCTGAAGGAGACAGGGGCCTGTGAACCACTCAGCAGGTGAGTATGAAGCAGGGGTGGGGGAGGATTAGCAGGATGGCATGGTGAGACATGAAGGGGCTGAGGAGCAAGTGGTTTGAGGAGGTACCTTCTGCTCCAGATGGCTTGCGATAACCAGGACAGGTCATTGAGCTGGTCAAAACCCACACTGAGCCTTGGCTTGTCAGGGAACGGAACACAGAAGTGTTCTTGGGCTGCTTCAGCGCTCTCCATCCCTGTGTTCACACGCTGGTGGCCTTGGCAGAGGTGCTTCTTGGGGGCTGTTGGCCCTGGCCCCATGTTGCCTCAAAAGAGCCATGAGTCAGCACTGACGAGGGTGGTGCTGGCCGTGCTCAGGCCTGCTGAAGGGACTGACCGCAGCCCTGCCATGGCCATGCCTGTGTTCCTAGAGCAATGGTTGTCCCTGGGCTTTTGCACAGATACAAAACTGCTTTGCAGGAGGGAGGAGTGACCGGTCTCACAGTGATGCCCCTGCCATCATATCTCTCATTTTACATACCTGGGTAGAGAGCAGCTCACGCTGGCCGACCGACCTCCTGCAGAGCCTCACGCATCTCCTCACACCTGCACTTTAAGCAACACAGCTTAAAGCAATCTCTAGAAGCCCAGCTCTTTTCGTGCTGCAGCTCCCCTCACCGCCCCATCCCACCTCAAGCCCTCTCCGGGTGACTCTGGTGCTGCAAACACCTCTCCACCCCAAAGCAGGACAGGGCAGGTCCCACCTCAGAAGCCTCAGCGGTGGTGTCAGCCACAGCAAGAAGCATTCCATGGGCAGGAAGGAAGTGCTGGGGGTGTTAGCAGTCTGCCCCCCCTCTCAAAAAATGCAACCTTTGTCTTCCCCTCCGCCAACCCATCCTGTGCCCTTGCTAAGCCACGACGCTGGTGGAGGGGACCGGCAGCCAGAGCAGAGCAGGAGGCAGTTGGCACCGAAATCACGTTTGTGGTGGTGTCGTTGTCATTTTTGAAAGCAGCAAAGCAAACAATTTTCTTAAAAAGTGACAAGAGTTCTTCAGATCACCAGGGCCCCATGATGCTAAGCAACACCAAATAGCTTTAATGAAAAGGATTTGTGCCGTGTTTTCCTCAGATTTCCAAAAAAGTTTGCTAGTGAAAGGCAGAGGAAGACCCATGCAGGAGGGTAAGTGGCTCTCTGCTTGAGGGGCTGCATAATCAGTGCATGAAACAGTAAAGGTCCACGTGGCTTTTATGCCTCACTGATGTGCCAGATACTCCGATGGCAGAGCGGTGTGGTCCTTGGCATGGTATACCCCCCACAGCCTCTCTAGAAATATTAATTTGAAAAAAATAACACACACATATATAGCTCTAATTAGTATCAATTGCATGTTACTTATGAAATGATGCAATTTTATGCCTGTAGTTTTAAAATAAACTAAAAAGGTCGACATTGTTTTAGCCAGTGCTTTTCTGTCGGGCCACCCAGCGGGTGGTGGCGTGGGTTGTTTGCTGCTTTCTTTCTCCCTGTTGTTTCCCTCCCTTCTCCCCTGACCATCGCAGACTCTGAAGCCTGGAGAGAGAAGACACCGCAGGTGCCATATGTGCTACTGGCAGGACGTAAGACATTGCTACAATGGCCAGGCTTGTCAAACAGATCTGAGGCCACAGCTAGGCTGATCCCACACCCACTTTCTCACAAAAAAAGCAAGCCTGCTTTCCTCATCTCACAGCTGGAGCTGGGGATGCTCTGTGAACCTACCATGAGCTGGGTAGGGATGCTCTGTGAACCTCCCATAGGGTGCCTTGGGGAAGATGATGGCTGATCTTTGATTTCCCTCATTCCTTGGCATCTCTGCCCGCAGGTCTGGTGACAGCCGGCCCTGACACTGGGTTTGCTACAGCGTTGCCCATTCAGGCGAGTTGCATTTGGGCATGGGGACCCTGATGCCTGCCAACCCCAAAAGGTACGCTGCGGTTGAGGAGAGCATTGCCCTGCTCTCTTGCGGATCTGATTAATGTTTATAAATATCTCAAGTGTGGGACACAGGGGGAAATAGCCAGTCCCTTTTCAATGGTCTGTGGGGACAGGACAAGGGGCAATGGATGCAAGTTGGAGCACAGGAAGTTCTGCACCAACATGTGGAAGAACTTTTTCACAGTGAGGGTGACAGAGCCCTGGCACAGGCTGCCCAGGAGGGTGGTGGAGTCTCCTTCTCTGGAGATATTCAAGACCTGTCTGGACGCCTATCTGTGTGACCTGTCCTAGGGAACCTGCTTTGGCAGGGGGGTTGGACTCGATGATCTCTGGAGGTTCCTTCTAACCCCTACAATTCTGTGAATCACTATCCATTGGCTTCCACGAGGGCTGGGGTTTGTTCCACCCACATGCACCTGCACCTGCACCTGTATGGGCGCCTTCCCACCTCATCACTGCAGCAGGGCCAGACTGGAAACTCTTGCCTCATCTCCCCTCCCCCCCTCCCCTCTGCCTCAAGTTCAATCTCTGCACACACAGTCTGTTTTCTGCTCTGGAAAGCACATCCCCTGAGAAAGAGAATTTATCTAGTGACCCCATGTCCAGTCCCATAGATCAGTCATCGGATAATAAACCAAAAATAAAATTATTCAGATTTACACCTCTGAAGTCCTCACGGTTCTCAGTTGCTGCCAAGTTACACGAGAGTCTTTGCTGACCTTTTAGCATGCAGCTGCTCATTCCCTTGCACCCCAGAGCACTATTTCTTTAGCAAAGACATGTATTAAGGGAAATTAATTAACTAGGTTTTCTGGCTGGGTAATCAATTTTCTTGGTATAAATTGAGTACTGATGGAAGCACGTTGATCTGTTGCTCCCCCTGCGTAGAGATTAAAAATAGATGAATGCCCAGCTGGTGAAATTGGGATGGGATCATATTCCTTCTGAATATAGAGTTTTGGCAACCTCAGAAAATGGGGTGAACATTACTGGGATTTCATTTAATAAGTGCACTGGTAAAGTTAATGTCACGATGTCCTGATTTAGAGATCTTTGAACAAAAGAAAACAGAAATGTTTCATTCGGAAGCAACTTTTCATTTAGACATGTAAAGCGTCGCGAAATCAAGGGCAAAAATCTGCGTGAAATGTTGCACTTGTGTTAAAACAACACCCAC